>JACEGR010004054.1:0-93451 GCA_014170235.1 Listronotus bonariensis
CTAAAAGTTGAGGATGTGCGCAACCTTATAAATATAAACTCACCTTGGTTTTGTACCAAAATCCAAATACGAATGAGATCTTAAAGTAGGATAGATTTGACTTCCGCCAGTTTTCATTACATTAGTGATTTTATAAAGTCATTTAACTTATTTAAATATGTTTTAATACTGATAAGAATTGACCAATCCAATTTTGTTAACAAATTTTAAATATAGCTAAAATATGTACTATTTTCCTATAATTAAAAGGCAACTAAAAATTTTGTATAAAAACAATTTTAGTGGCTATGCTTTTTAAAAAATATAGATAATGTTTTAAAGTTTGAATTTGTCAATTTAATTTGATTTAATTTACAAAAAAAATACAAAAGGAGGATTTGCTTTTAAAACTTCCTTTTTTTGTGGGGGAGGAAGGTAATCCAAAAATCTTTTCTTTATAAAAAAATTAAAGTTAAAATTTTCTTTACCAAAGTGTCCCTTTTCCACTTGAATTTGGTAAACATATTTCCCCATATTCCAGTTTGTAGATATAGTAATTTGATAATATTTTCTACGCCAGTTGGATAATTTTAATTTTATTGTAAAACTCCTAATATTTAATAAAACGTTTAAAATTTGCTGTGCTTAAACTTTCATAACTACCTTCATGCAATTAAGCAATTCATTCTATTTTTGTTGCCTGACAACAGCAGAGTAGCATGTATGCATGTTCACTTCTTCATCAGAAGTAAATTTTCCAGTATTTTACTTTAATTATGTAGTGCAGTATTTCAATATAGAGTTATTACAGTCAACTCTATCGTTTTAATTTGTATAAACCAGCGTTTAGGCAATGCACCAGTGATTCTAAAGACACTTTGCTAAATTAATTCTCGAAAAGCTTTGGTAAAAATCCTATGTGACAAAATTGTTTAGAAGTCAACAGGTAAAAGTGCCGGATCAACGTTTTCATTTTGATTCCTTTGAAGCAAACTTCACAAGGATTCCAGACAAGTTGCATAAAAGTAAAATTGGAAAAGGAAAGGTGTATAAAAGCTTTGAAATACTTTGTACAGTTAAAATCTAGTAAAATGTAATTGCTGACTTGCTGTATTGTCTTATTTTTTTAAGTATGAATTTACTTTGAAACTCAATTTTATAGGAAATCACTTATTTAGAAAAAAAAATGACAAAGCGATAAAAACATTTTTGTGACGGGATATAACTTTTTATAAAATTTATTTTTTTCCTGGAAATAAAGTAACTACTTTTTTTATTTATTTTATTATACGAACTACTTTTTAACTTAATTATATTCAAAATAACTAATAAACAACCACACTATGTGCCAACCTTTTACAACGTACATGGTAAATATAGTGAATTATCCACATTTACCGGTAATTATATAAAACTTCCGCGTGACTGTGGTGAAATGTTGACATAGACCTTGGAATGGAGAGGGAACGGCGCGGGGAGGGTAATGCAGGCGCGTACGTATTAGCGTCTAGACCTCGTTACATGTCGTTTTTACTTGGAGTTCTATATATGTAGTGGATTTTTTTAAATAAAATTCAACATGCCCGAATTAACGGTCAGGTTAGTTTAGCAACCGCTTTTTTTTAAACTGGCAGCACCGCTATTCATTTTCCGGTTTTCGCAATTGATTTTGATGTTCAATTTCATTATTTACTACATTTACTAAAGGGTTATGGTAATTTTATATAATTGCCGGTAAATGTGATTAATTACAAGGTTTTTACAACCTTTACTACGAGCACTGGTAATTATGCATAGTTCCCAGTAATTGTACATAATATCCACACTATCCACATTTACCCTTACATATACATTAATAATGTGATTTTAAGCAGGTTATATGGCTCATTACTCACATAAAAACAACTAGTAATAAAATGATTTATCGCTATAACTCGATAAAAACATTTGTAATGGGCTATAATGTCGCGTTTATCATGGCTGACAATTATTTTGTCACAAATTAAAAAACTAAATTTATTGTTTGTATTGTTATCAATCTAGAATAAATCAATGGTCGTATTAAAAGTATGGTATGCAACTCGCATGGAATACTCATTTCCCTCTCGTATAATTTACAGGACTCGCCCACGGCTCGTGCTGCAAAAGTTATACCCGTGTGAAATGAGTAACATTCCGTGCTCTTCTCAAAATACATATATTAATTTGTCTACATTTGCCGAAAAAATACTTTTTCTTTTCATGGTTAACTAATTAGAGATGGACAAAGCTACTGTTTTTCATAAATGTAAAATATTATTTACACTAGATTTGACGACTTAATTTATATTAAAACTTACTTCCAGTAAACACGTGGTAAGAGTTGACATTGTTTTATTATTGCTTTAAACCATTACCACAGAATCAATATCTAAAAGAGCTAAAAACCATTAAATATTTTAAATGGACAGCAGCGATTTTTGTAATTGTCTTTTCTGTCCCATTAAATTTCCCAAGATATTTGGGCAACAAAATATTGTATTATGATTTTTAAACTCTGTTAACCATCAATTGTTTGTACTTATTTTTTTAAATTAAAATGCCTTATTTAGTTGTTCACTTACGTGTGTTCATATTTCATAGTCGGTCTTGCCCTTCCTTGAGTAAATATTTGAAACTTGTCAGCAAAGTTTAATAATGAAAATACCCTTATTTATAAGACACACACCAAACATTCACACATACTCTTCTAACTACCTTTTTATCCAACATTTTCCCCGACATCGGCAGGTGAGAGTATTTGCATGTCCACATCTTTAATATTGTACCTTTATTTTATATGAGACCTGACACACGGATAGCCGGTAAAAGTCAAAACAAAACGGCTTAAACAACAGCTTTCGCGCTCGATTAAAGAACGCGACTGAGATGGCAGCAGGATGCAGGTAAAATGGATAGTTTAATAACCTCCCGCACCCCGATAAGTACCATAACACGCAAAGAAAATTGATTTAAAAGCTGTCGGTCAGGCCAGCTTTTATGGGGTTTTTATTGGGACTCCGTCAAAGTCAAGGCCGTAATTGTTAGAGGCTTGATAAAATTGGAATATTTTTAGGCCCAGTTGTACAAAGCAGGTATAAACTGAGTTCAACTGAATCGAGGTCAGATCCTTGAACTTTCCGTAAAATCTTAATTTCTTTCATTTCCTTGACACTGACTGCAATATTGGGATTTTACGGAAAGTTCAAGGCCTGACCTCAGTTCAGTAGAACTGAGTTTGGACCTGCTTTGTACAACTGGGCCGTAGCGGTTTAGTGGCTTAATTAAATGTTTTCTATCTGAAAAATTAGATTTTAGAGAATATTTTTTTGCATTTCTGTTTTATACAAAGCACTACTTCTCTAGCTTCTATGGACTGCACGCCACTGTTATGATCACTGTTTTATTTTATTTTCTATCCCTATTGGTTGGACCCGCTTAAAGGAGGTAAAACCTTAATAAAACTTCTGCATTTATTAGAATTAATAGACTAACTTTAAATTGCTTCATTTCCGATTTACTAAATTATTTCTGTTAGACGACTGATTCAGTTTAAAAGACGCTTTTCTTCAATTTACGCCCATACGATTTTCAATTTGTATGCAGCACCAAGCATAACGTCGAAACTTTATGATGATATGCACGTGACTTAAGCTTGTAGCTAAGTTAAATTCCTGTCTTCCAGCTTTATAGAGAGGGAAAAGAAATATTGTTCTTAATTTATACAGAGTTTCCCATAATAGGAGGATGAATTAATTTTTTTTTAGTTTACCAAACAAACTTTTTATTGTACCAAATTCAGGCTTACTCTTTAGAATTTATAATAACGCCTAAATATTTGGCTTATTTAATTCTAACTTTTAAAAATCACGTCTTCTAAATGACCTCCACCAGCTTCAAACACATTTTTTAATATTAAACAAAAAGTGTTTTATTAAGGCACCCGATTTTTTCCTGTAGTGATAATTAAAAGCCAAAGTGTTGGCGAGTCGTCCAGGTACAGTCGAGGAGCTCAAAGTCAAAATTTGTGTAGTTGAAGAAATAAACGAAGGTTTACTACGCCGTGTAATAAACCACTTTTTATCTAATATTGAAAAGTATGTCATTTGGAAGACGTAATTTTTAAAAGTTGGAATTAAATAAGCCAATCATTTATAAGTAAAGACTTACATATAATTTTGTATATTAAAAAGTTTGTTTGGTAAACTAAAAATAAATAATTTAAATAATACAATGGGTGCCCTATTATGGGGAATTCTGTATATATAAAAGTCTTTAAAATTGGAATAGTTTAAAAGTGTTTCCTTATTTGATAAGGTATGAAAGACACTTTCCTTTTTTTATATTTTCTAAATATTTGGAACTGTTCACAAAATTTGCCGATGGAAAAAAATTTTAGGTCCAAATAATTTTTGTAAAAGCCTGTTTTAATTATAAGCCGATTTCTGTATCTACAAAAACAATCTCCTAATAAGTTTGCCAAAGGTCCTAATAGGGTTCCTAAATTAAGCTGCTAAAAAATATATTTAAATAAATGGATTAGAACTTGGTTGTAAAAATGTACAAGAAATTTAAGAAAGAAATAATTTAAATGACCTCTCTATTTTTTCTTATTTTACAATGTGTATTAGCCAAACAGAATAAATTTTATAATAAATAATTGGGCAAAATAAAGCTTTTGGTTAAGCAATTTTTTTAACACCTTGTATAATATTTAATTTTTGGATTCTTTAGAACAACTCATTTTCTGTATAATATCCAATGCCTGTTTTAAACTTTTCGGAAACATTAAATGCTTTCATATTTAGTGCAAAAATTACCAATAAAAAAAAAAAATTATTTGATTTTAGAAATTTTTCGAAACGCACTTTAAAACCTGTAAACAAAAACAAAAAAAAAAAAATGAATGCTACTTTTTTGTTATATTAAAACTTTATTGAAAAATAAATATTGAGGGTTTTAGCCATTTTGAAAGAAAAATTTTAATTTATTTATAATATTAATTCTGATTTTTGCAATAAATCTTAAAGCCATTAATAGAGGAAAGAATTATTTCTTACTGTCACATTATTATACAAAATTAAAAATCTTTGTTTATGGAAAGGTAAATGAAGTTCAGTGGCGTATCTATATTTTTTAATTGACTTTTATTTTAAAGTTATAACCTAAAGCTGGGGTTTTTAAATAAAACAACGTGTATATTTTATCACCAATGGGAAACCCTTTTTAAAAGCTGTTAAAAATACCACATTTGATATATTTGATTAGTCATAGTTTCGAGAATATAGCCATCGTCAGGACTTTGATAATAAAATTACATTTTTAAAATAAAACACCCTGTATATTTTATTACAATTAAAAAGATATTTTAAAGCCTTTTAAGAAAATACCAAATTTAAAACAATTTAATTTTTTTCAATTATTTCGAAAATATCAGCTTCCAAATCTTAGTCTAGTCTATCAAGAGATAGACATATTAAATGTGGCATTTTTCTTATAGTTCGTTGAAACACCTTTACAATGGTAATATAATATACAGGGCGTTACGCTAAAAATCCTGATGAAGGTCATATTTCTAAAACTATTAAAAAATAGATATATTAAAGGTAGTATTTTTAAGAAGTCTTGAAAAGTCCTTTTAAATAATAATTAAATATACAGGGTGTTTTATTTAAAAACCCCTAACTTTGGGTTTTAACTTTAAAATTATTGTCAATGAAAAAATATAGGTACGCCGCTGAATTCTTCGTAAAAATCTCTAAAACTTTTACATTTACATTTTTCTTTCTATCTCTAATATTAAGAGACTTACAAGAGCCTGGATTATTTGACAAAATGTAATAAGCACCCTGTATCTTTAATACGAATCAAGTTAGCCATGATTTACATATACCACTAAATTTGTTTTAAAAATCGAATTCGAGATTGTGCAATTAGATTTATTTTAGTTACCGCTATACCCTGCAAGGTCAACGAAAAGGAGACACCCTGTACAATTTTTTTAGGAATGTTCTAAAGAATCCAAAAATTAAATAGTATACAGAGTGTTGTATTTACAATAAAAGAATTGGTATTAGCGACCATTACATGACTTACCTGTATAATTTTATTGTTAAAAAAATTGATTAACCTAAAATTTAAATTAACCTGTCTAGACGGTTTTTTTATGACCCCAATATAATTTATTATGAAATTTATTTTATTTGGCTGATATACACCGTATATTGCCTAACTTTGGATTTTTTATTATCCGTTTAGTAATTTATCTTTATTACACAAACCAAAGAAATATTTCTCTTAATTCATATATAAATAATTTCCTATATTTATAAGAAGACAAAAATCGTTTAAGAATGCTTCCTAATTTAATAAGTTATGAAAGGCATTTTCATTTTTTATAACATTTAGGAATGCTCATAAACTCTGCGACGTAAAAAATATATGCCCAAATTATTTTCCTAAAAGCCTGTTTTAATTATAAATCGATTTAAATATGTACAAAAACAAGCTCCAAATAACTTTGCTAAAGGTTTCAATGTTGTCCTTAAATTAAGCTGCCATAAAATATATCTTTAAATAAATGGATTATAACTTGGTTGTAAAAAAGGTACAAGATGATTAAAAATAAAATAAATTTAATTTTCTCAAAGCTTTTATTTGGCTTTTTCATTTTTTTTTTAAATTATATTTTATGAACCTAAAGAGGGAAAGCCTATATATTTACAGAAAATAAAATTTACAAAAGCGTTAATATATTTTAGAACAAATTTTAATTTAGGTCTTACTTTAAATGAAAATGGTGACTATTTTTGTTTGGGGACATTTTTTTGCATAATGTTTATTGTGTGTCCTCCGTCCATAGGTTAGAGCACGCTATCCAAGGTGGTCTGTTTAATCAGACTCCACAAGCTTGAAACTGGCCCCTTGGTATATCTTGCCGCTTTAGGTTTTTCTTCACCCAGCCTTGCAAACCGCAGACGACAAAGGGCTTCGCAGTAGCACCATACGTGTTCTGCGGTTTCTTCCTCCTCCCGGCAGAACCTACATAGGTTTTCTTCTGCCAGGCCCATAGTTTCCAGGTGTTTATTTGGTCTGCAATGACCTGTCAGTTGACCCACTATTATTCTTACTGCCTTTATAATTCAGAAGGTCTTTTGTAAATTCTGGCGAGTAAGCCTTGATGAACACTTTCGCCTGACGCTGTCCTGGTGTTCTCATCCACCAGTCTTGTGATTCCCTCATAATCCATGATCTAATGGATGACCTTACCTGGCATGATGGAATACCACAGTAGGGCTCAGGACCTACCATTGTCCTGCCAGCCCCTCCTTTGCCAATTTATCAGCTTCTTCATTGCCTTCGTGGCCTTTGTGTCCTGGTACCCAGGAAATGGTTAGCTTGTTGGACGCACCCACCTCTTCCAGGGCAATTACGCAATCCCGCACCAGCTTGAAGCTGATTTTGCATGAACTGAGTGCCCTGATGGCTGCCTGGCTGTCCGGAATAGATTACTATGGTTTTATCCTCATAGCTCCTTCTGATGATTTCCCTAGCACATTGTTCTATGGTTACAATTTCGGCCTGGAACATAGTACGGTGTTGTCCGAGACCCAAGTTTATTTTCGTCCTTGGTTTGTCCCCATATATACCTGCTCCAACTCCTTGGTCTGTTTTGGAGCCGTCTGTATACCAGATTAGGTCGACTTTAATGGGAGGCCCTGCCACCCAGTCCTTTCTGTCTGGTATTAAAGTTGGAAAACCTTTCTTTAGCCAGTAGCTTGTAGGTTGTCTGAAGGCATTCTCACACACTGAGTTGACTTCTTGGTCCTCCTTGAATCTCCATTGTATGGCACTTTCCTGTCTTATGATAGGACTCTGGCCTTGTTTGAGACGGTATTGTACCGCTTTCACTTCACCCTGTATGTAGATGTGAAGTGGCGGTAGATTAAGCAGCGCTTCCAGTGCTGCAGTAGGGGTCGATTTCATGGTCCCCGTAATACATAGACAAGCGAGTCTCTGTATAAAAAAATAATAAAATAATAAACGAATGCCACATTACCAAAACAACTGAGTGCCCTGATGGCTGCCTGGCTGTCCGGAATAGATTACTATGGTTTTATCCTCATAGCTCCTTCTGATGATTTCCTAGCACATTGTTCTATGGTTATAATTTCGGCCTGGAACACAGTACGGTGTTGTCCGAGACCCAAGTTTATTTCGTCCTTGGTTTGTCCCCATATATACCTGCTCCAACTCCCTTGGTCTGTTTTGGAGCCGTCTGTATGCCGGATTAGGTCGACTTTAATGGGAGGCCCTGCCACCCAGTCCTTTCTGGTCTAGTGTTGAAGTTGGAAAACCTTTCTTTAGATGATAGCTTGTAGGTTGTCTGAAGGATCTACACACTGAGTTGACTTCTTGGTCCTCCTTGAATCTCCATTGTATGGCACTTTCCTGTCTTATGATAGGACTCTGGCCTTGTTTTGAGACGGTATTGTACCGCTTTCACTTCACCCTGTATGTAGATGTGAAGTGGCGGTAGATTAAGCAGCGCTTCCAGTGCTGCAGTAGGGGTCAGATTTCATGGTCCCCGTAATACATAGACAAGCGAGTCTCTGTATAAAAAAATAATAAAATAATAAACGAATGCCACATTACCAAAACATGTAGGAAAGAGGGTGAATAACACCACGCGACTGATAATTCGGCGCATCTGCACTATCATAAAACTATACACCTGATAAATTTAATATATTCACACACACCGTTTGTTCTGGAGCCAGAAAGAAACAAAAGAATGGCAAATGTTTCTGCACCATGTAATTTTCGTTGGTATTTTATATATAAGTAGGTTATAAACATATTTACATAATAAAACATTGAGCCTATACATTTTTATTACAATAAAATATATTGTTTATTATACTGTATTAAGGTTATAAAATAAAATGATCGAGTTTGACATTTTCACGCCAAAGCATGCAGCATGGTTGAAAAGCTTATTAAAAATAGAACTGCACAATTCTAATAACAACGCCGTTAGGGCAGCGGTTAAAACAATAAAAACAAACTCAACAAATAAAGCAAATAGGGATAAAAAAATACAAGGATTAATAAAAGAAGAACTACGCTAAAAGGAACTCTGTTATGAGGAAAGTGTCAAAAAGCAGCTAAAAAGTAAGGATAATAAGTTAAAAGTGAAAAGAAAAAATTTTGTATGGTTTTTTTTATCTTTGGACAAACCACGAAGGCTTAAAGCCTAAATACTATAACGTCACCGTGGGTGTCTTAAGCGAGGTAAGAGGGAGTTTGTTGACATGGTTACTTACCAAATTTTACGAAATTAACAGGAGCATGCAATTTTTTCAGAGAAATTTATTAATATCGCTATTTACCATTTTATGCTTTTAAAATTAAACTTTGTCCTGGTTACAGGTCAATTTTTGTTAGAGGCTCGACCTCATACAAAATTATGTAAATAACCTTTATTTAAGAATTTAAATTATTATCAAAAATCCCTCTGAATAGGTTAATTTTTGGTAGTTTGGTAAGTTTTGTTTGTTTTTATGTGGTCAAATCATAATATTTCTAATTATGGACTTGGTAGACAGTTACGTTTATTTCATCCACATTTTTTGAAATGATATTTTGGTACTAACTAAAAACTAAACTTTATTCATTCGTAAAAAGTTTAAGCATATGATAAAGAAACTAAACTACTAAAATAAAAATTATAAATTTGATGTATTTTTGGTTCTGTATGGCCCAGATGTAAATCTAACACAAATATCAAAATGTTTGGATTTTTCGGCTAAACGTTTGATGTGGACCTTATAGATCTTTATACTAAAGGAATAATTATTTAGTAAATACAGAACGTCTTGGAATTAAAAAATAATATTCAGTTGCAATATTTTAAATTGCCTTCAAATCATTAGCACCTTTTTGACGTTGCCACGCTTGGCTTGAAGAGCCGCTGATTTGCTTTACATCACAAATAACGTGGTTTACCAACCGTTTAATAAACTGTTTAATTTCTACTCTTATCTAAAAAAAAGCATTGTAAGTTTTGGGTGAAATACGCCATATATTCAATACGTAAAAGAACCATTTTTAAAGTGTTACATTTTTAATACAACACCAAGATATTAAAATTTAAGTAATATACACCCAGTTCTGACGACCGCCCCCTAGGTGGTGCACTGCAGCCAGCCTGAAGGCTTATTGTACCTTGACCCCTACTTCTTCCCATTCACACAACATTCATTCCATAACTTGGACGGTTGCTGCACGGTCCGTTTGTTCACCCCGAGCAGAATTCCGCGTGCCGTTGCCTAAAACCGACAACTGCCCGGTCACCCATCCAAGTTATGGCCGCGCTCCATGCTGCTTAACACCGGTGATCGACGCTGCCGATACAACCGGAGTAGCCACAAGCGCGGCCTACAGGGTGTTAGTTCTGATTAGTATAAACGTTGGATCACAATTTTTTGGTTCTGCAAATACAGGGTTATTCCTATTAAAAGACAGTTGGTTTTTAGTAAATAACTTTATTTGCAACCATGTATGTAATGTTGACATTTCCGACTTTTTAAAAATTTAAAAGTGTCCCTTTTCTGATTTTTACTTTCGGTCCACAGAAAGAAAGTTAGCTTTCCTTCCGTGGGCCGAGAGTAACCTAAGAATAGCGCAAGAATTCAAAAGTTTGCCAACTTTATATCTTGTCTGATAATTTAGACATCTCCGTTTAACCTTCACGCGCGATAAATGCCTGGTGGCATAATAATTTGACAGATTAAGCGTCATTTTGTTAGGTTGACACATTAAATAAATAAATAAATAAATAAATAAATTAAGATGGCGGATAGGGGCCATCTTGGGAAAAATTAGATGGACAGGGGAGTGTTGTGGCATATTATTTTAAAGCTCTTGACGAGTACTTTATACCCCAAGATTATGAATTCAATATCTTTACCTATTACAAAATGGCGGTACTTTAAATATTACCTAAATTTTTGATTTGGATGGCCATATTTCCGAAACTAATATAGTTAGATGTACTTAATATAGTATTTTCTTAAAGCTCTTTTAATGATCTATATATTGGTAATTAAATATACAGAATTCCTCTTAAAAATAAGTCCTTTTTGTCCCACCCTGTATATTATTATAAGTATCACCCCTGAAAAGATTTAAAAAAGCTTTCAGAAAATACCTCATTATGTAGGTATATCTAACTTTATAAGTTTTAGAAATATGGCCATTAAAATCAGGTATTTAACTTATTTTTAAAGTACCGCCATTTTGTAGTAGGTGAAGGTATTGACTTTATATTTTAGGAGTATATAGTACTCACCAGGAGCTTAAAAAGAATGTATCCAAGACCCCCTTTTTGTTTATTTTTGTCTCAAGATGGCGCCCATCCCCCATCTTGGTTATTAAAACTATTATTTTTACGTCAAAAAGTAATTTTTCTACTAGCATGTAGAAAGCAGTACTTTTCGCACTGGTGCAGAAAATAATCACTTTTCCGCACTAGTGCGGAAAAAGTACATTATGCCTAACCGCTTTTCCGCAATAGTGCGGAAAAGTACAAAAATTTTAAACCAAATATTAGTGAGTCGCAATAAAGGATTTTCAAGTAACTTCATATTTAAAAGGAATTTTGCTTTGGTATGGTAGGATATTGGGTAGCATTGTGTTAAAATAAAAAAATAAAATTTTAGTTTTTATGTTTTCCTTACGCTTGTAGAAAAAATTACGTTCCTAACACGTGCCGAAAGTGCCTTTTCCGCACATGACTGCTTGTCGCGTGCGGAAAAGTTGCACTTTTAGCACTAGTTAGGAAATATACTATTAAATCCTCGCATAATTCATACCCAAATGTTATAAAGAAAAAATTAGTACAAAATTACCAGGAAGGGGGACTATTTACGTTTACACTGTATATGCTACTTACCGAATTTTAATGTTATTGGGTGGTGTTACTTATAACATTAATGGAGTTATTTGGCACCTTGACAAAAAAATATACGAACCACAGAGTTTTGTGCATTTTTAAAAATATTTTCATTAGATTAAGCAAATAAAAGTACAGCTTAATTTACTTTTTTTCTTTTTTCCTTAGTTTTTAAAAACAAATAAAAACATCTTAACTGCATAACCCTGAATTATATAAAAAGCAAAAAAATGCTTTTTCTAAAAATAAGGTTTCTTTATTTTTTTATTAAAGAATCCACTGTTAAGTTTAATACTTACACCTAGTTAACACCCTGTATAAGGAATAATACTTATTTTAAGTGGTTTTATTATATTATTTTGGTTAAAAGATTATTATTACGAGAGTGTGATTTGAACAATGGTTTTAAAGCAACTAACATACAAAAATACCTTATAAAATAATAGTTTAAAAAAACTAAAAACACGCTTTTATATGCAACCGAACTAAAAATTAGAAAATAATTTTTCATTACAAAGAGTTTGTCACTTCAGAATAAAAGCGTGGGTGCTTAATATATTAAATGTTAATATAATATAGCACCCCACGCTTTTATTCTGAAGTGACAAACTCTTTGTAATGAAAAATTATTTACTAATTTTAGTTCGGTTGCATATAAAAGCGTGTTTTTTAGTTTTTAAACTATTATATATTTTTCATTTTTTAGTTCGATATGCATGTATGTATGTATGTATGTAAAAATGCTCCAGTTTATTCACTAAAAAATTCCTTCGCCATTTTGTCAAGAGTAGTATTAGGACACAGAGGATCTGTAAAGGAATTTATTTATCCTGGCGGTCCTAATCAGGATAACGGGATACTGTTTTTAAATTATTGCATTGTCATCGGTCCTTGATACGTGTGCAAAGTTTCAAAGAAATTGAATCGCTGGAAGTTGGTAAAAATTAGGCTCAAAGATTCCGTTACATAGATAGATAGATAGATACAACCCAAGCTAATAAAAGCGTGTTAAAAATAAATTTCAAGTATTCCAGAAAAGTTTATGAATTAATTTTCCAACAATAACTTTAAAAGAATAGAAGCCTACAAAATACTTCTAAAAATAAGTTTTAATTATTTCATAGTATCTTTTGCTACATCGAGTAAAAGCCTTATTAAAACATACCGGGAAAAAAACAAACGAAATTATAAATTTTATAAGCTGTTGCTTTTTCTTTTACTTTTCTGTGAACAAACAGATGTTTTAAATATAAACTTATTCATTAAAACCCTTTATTATACCACAAGATTTTTGTAAAGCTTATTTTTATAACATTTTATCTTAAATTTAAATATGTGAAGAACTAAAACACAAATTATTGTATCCTTTAAAATCCTTAAAAAATATTGTTTAAAATTATTATGCCAAAATATTTTTTACATTTTTTTGTAATTTTAATTGGTAATTACCAATGATCTGAAAAATAAATATGGATGATTGCAGCGAAAATCATAATAACCCCTACGTTGGAACTGCGCAGTCCCCTTGTGGGCATGCGCAGTAAACATTACTGACTAGCGAAAAACAAACAACAGGACCGGGTTTAACATTTTGTATATGATTTATTAATAAAGAAAATATACCAAGTAATTTTGTTTCTGGGTATACATATTTAAATATTTAATTTTTAGTCTGTATTCGTCTTTCATAGTAGTCCCTAAAATGTAAACCGGTTTTATATTGGGGACTATTTTTTGTTGTATAATTTTTTATTTTTCGGCCGTATCGCCGATTTTATTGAAATTTAGCAAACGAGAGTGCTTAGAAGCTCTGATCTCAATTTAAATTCCGTTTTTTGCTAAAACACCTTATTTTTGAATCATGAGGACCCACTTTGACTCAACCTCAAACCTTCACGGAATTTTTTCCGCATTATTATCTACCCTCTTAACAGTACCTTGACACAACAAAACTAAATGGTTGATATTTTATCATAAAAGCAATTAGTTTTGGTGTAACTTGTTGAGGAATAAATCTCAAATCATAAACCGATATTTCGCTCCCGTAGCCGTAGCAGTTGTCGTTCAGTTAAATTTGGCGTGTAATGCAATTGAAATTGTTTATTTATTAATTGAAACCACAAAAAAAAACGCGAAATACAAATATTAAAAGTGGTAATGGACCCATAATGGCTTAGTATTATATTTCTATAACTTTTAAAGATATCAAAATCTAACGTATGCTAATTTGTAATATTAAGAAGCAACGTTTTTAAGCAATTACATCAGCTCTAGTTAATTTTTGCTTATGGCGTTTTATAACTTGAAAATATGTCAAATAATTTTGATTAAACTGCCATATTTTATTTTGTGTGATTATAAATGCATCAGTCAAATGCTAATACAGGGTGTCCGACTATATTTTAATCCATTTTGACCGCGAATAATTTTAGAACAAATAAAATTATCAAAATGCGGTGTTCGTAGAAACCCTTAGATTTCTTTAATGTTTCTTTTTATAACCTTGTCATTTGGTTGTGACATTTATTTCTTACGAAAACGGGCAATTTTCGTATATAGGGCAAGTTTGTTATTTTAAATGGAACGCCATGTATATTTTTCTATAATCCTTAAATACAATTTTTCCCGTTTAAAAAAAAATAACCCAAACCATGACTATTTCAAAAAATAATGGATTTATTGATCTCTAAAAAATTGACTGCATGGCAATAAAGAGTATTATTTGAAACAGAAAATTTGCTACTTACTCATTATTTAGTTTTGGTTTTGCAAAATTTAAATTAAACAAAAGTTAAAAAAACACCAAGAATTACTCACAACGCACAAATGAAACATCAAATACCAAATAACTATACGTGATAACGGTCGACCGTAGATGGGAGATTGGATTTGGGCGGCCGACGGCGTCAATTTTACCTGGATTTTACGATCGGGAAATCCCAAATAATAAATTCAATTAGGATGAGTGTGGTCCTGTCACTGTATAGGTAAACGTTTTCAGTGTTGCAACCACTAAATTTATTAAAATACTGCAAATTTTGTCAATGTTGCCAACACTATATTGGGTTTTAAATGAAAAATGCTAACTTTTATAAGAACTGTGCATGTGCAAATGTGAACAGCAATTCTCCCAGTGTGGGGTAAAAATTTCGTGCGCAGGTCTATTAAAAATATATTGGGATCATTTTCTATTAGCAATCCTTTTAATTTTTAGATCATTGGTAATTACCCATGATTTCTATTATTAGTTCTTATTTGTCTTTAGAATTAAGGTTTTTTTATTATTTAAAATAATTTAGTAGTCTATTTTTGTTTAGCAACAATTTTTCAAAATTATGCAAATAGGTTAAGAATTACTTTGTATTGAAAACAATGGGTAACTATTTATAGCATCAAAGGTTGAATTATATTATGCAAGTTGCACAATTATAAACTTGGAAAGTTCGGGGCCTGTCCAGTTGGACCGTGTAGGGATACATCCGTGCGGCACCTCGAGTTTCTCTGTTGGGAACCGTAAGTGAAGAAATTATACTGGACAACTTTTAGGAGCAAAAACCATGGAAGAACCCATAAAAAAGCGATAAATCCCCACAGCCTGACTGTGAGCAAGAGAGGGAAGCCTTTCTGTAAGTGAAGGATCATTAATGAGGCGAACAGCTCTTCTGGAAATGGAATTACGAATGCCTTTAGGGTTTAGTCTTGAAAAACTACAAAAAAATACATAGATGTTTTAGTAGCTTATTTCCCACTTAAAAATTAATTTTGTTCAAATAAAAGCGTATTTGTAAACTTCAAATGGATTTATGGTTTTTCATCTATTCATCAATTATATTTAAGACACAAACTAGTTTTTGTCGAGGTACATTTTAAGAATAAACTATAAAGTTATAGTAATAATAAGTAAGGGAACTTAAAAGACTTAATACATTCAAAAACTATCAAACCTTCAATTATTTCGTTGTTTTTCCAAAAATACATACCGATACCCAACAAAAATACTTTTTATTGGCTAAAAGTATTTCAAAAATACCATTTTTATTACTTTACTATTAGATTAGATTAGATTAGATTAGGAGGTGGATTGCATATCCTCTAACACTGCAACCTGCTCAGGTTTATTGTGTGTCCTCCGTCCATAGGTTAGAGCACGCTATCCAAGCCGGTCTGTTTAATCAGACTCCACAAGCTTGAAACTGGCCCCTTGGTATAACTTGCCGCTTTAGGTTTTTCTTCACCCAGCCTTGCAAACCGCAGACGACAAGGGCTTCGCAGTAGCACCATACGTGTTCTGCGGTTTCTTCCTCCTCCTGGCAGAACCTACATAGGTTTTCTTCTGCCAGGCCCATAGTTTCCAGGTGTTTATTCAGTCTGCAATGACCTGTCAGTTGACCCACTATTATTCTTACTGCCTTCCGGTTATAATTCAGAAGGTCTTTAGTAAATTCTGGCGAGTAAGCCTTGATGAACACTTTCGCCTGACGCTGTCCTGGTGTTCTCCTCCACCAGTCTTGTGATTCCCTCATAATCCATGATCTAATGGATGACCTTACCTGGCATGATGAAATACCACAGTAGAGCTCAGGACCTACCATTGTCCTGCCAGCCCCCTCCTTTGCCAATTTATCGGCTTCTTCATTGCCTTCGTGGCCTTCGTGTCCTGGTACCCAGGCAATGGTTAGCTTGTTGGACGCACCCACCTCTTCCAGGGCAATTACGCAGTCCCGCACCAGCTTGGAGCTGATTTTGCATGAACTGAGTGCCCTGATGGCTGCCTGGCTGTCCGAATAGATTACTATGGTTTTATCCTCATAGCTCCTTCTGATGATTTCCCTAGCACATTGTTCTATGGCTTACTTTACTATACAAGGTAAAAAATATATAATAAAACACTGTGTTAGGTTAGTCCACCCTTGGCAAACTGAAAAATGCCAATGTTTTTTAAGGATACCATTTTAAAGAGTCCCTACTAATATTTATCATATTGTTCCGAAACACCTCGTATAAAAACACGTGTCTTTATTTTTATACCTTTATTAACAATGGAATGTAACTATGGTTACAACAACGAAAAAATCTTCACTTGTCAATGGGCACGTTCAGCCGACGTCAGCGGCTGAGTTGCTGGTAAGCGGTCGCGGTTCACCCGACCGGATGACAAAAGCTGCTTGAACTCCAGCAGATGTCCATTTTACAAAGCGGTCTTTATTTATCGCTAGCCAAACTCAGCATTTATTTGGGCTTGCGCAAATGTCAACCCTTGGGAAGTTCTGTTAGTCATCTGTCAAATTTTGGGTATATTTTTAACTGGATTGTCGAACTAATAAGCGCAGCGTTCAGGGATTCTTGCAACTGCTGGGTCGGTTTTCCGCTGAATGGCTTTGTGCTTGCAAAAAGCTGCCACGATGTCGGATGAACGTACCCAATGTCTCGAAGTTTACAGCACAAAAGTCGAATCTATACAAACTGATCGGAGGTTTCCCTGTCGCCCTTTTATAGTATGGTGGAAGAGTAAAGAATGACCTAGAATCTTCGAGAAATATCGTGAAAATTCCATAGTACAGGATGGCATAAAAGTTCTTAATGGATGAATTCGGGCGTTTTCGAAAACCTTCGAAAGTGATGAAAGAACTTGGAAACATTAAGGTAAATTATTTAAATAAATTAACAAACCAAATTAAATGGTCCTAACTCTAGATATTTAAAAATCGATTTTCAGCCGCGTCTCATATTTTTGTAAAGAGGGGCTTTAGATGCACGAAAGGTTTTGAGTTACATATATTTTTAAGAAAAAAATGGTACGCCACTGCATGTTTCTACGAACAAAAATAATTTTTAAATTTCCCATTGGGTTTTGACCGACTTCCGATATCTTGTTACTTTTTTTTATTTGATGTACGGTGTTCGCGTAAATAAATAAAAACCATTTCTCGACATGGTCGTTTTGTATCGATAATATCAAATTCTACAGTAAAAAATCACCTTTGTTGTTATAATCTTTAATTAGATGGGTTGATCTGCACCCGCCTAAGAAATGGTTTCTGTTTGCTTACGCGTAATACCGTCTGCATCAAGTAAAAGTAAATCCGATATTTGTTCCCAAACTTAATGGAATTTCGACCAATTATTTTGTCGTAGAAAAAATGCTGAGTGGCATACCATTTTTTCTTATAAAAATATTATACTCTAAACTTCATAACTCGACGCTGTTAATTTTTCTTGTATGCCAAAAAAATGTCTTTTGGTCGTGTTCAACTCTATTCCCAAGAAAGGATCTAAATCTCTTCCATCTAACTATAGACCAATTTCAATTCTCTCAGTTCTTTGTAAAGTAATGGAAAACTAATTAATTCACAAATTCTTAAGTACTTAGAAAAACACAAAATTTTGCATGACAGGCAGTATGGATTTCTGCCACAAAAGATCTACAGCAGATCTTCTTTCCTTCGTATCACACTGCTGGAATAAGTCTCTTGAGTTTTTAGGTGAGTCCCAGATCGTTGCTCTTGATATATCCAAAGCTTTTGACCAGGTCTGGCATGCCGCACTTCTTAATAAACTTCCCTCCTATGGTCTTTCAACTAAACTCTGTAACTTGGCTCTCTAGTTATCTATCTGATCGTCGTATATCAGTTATTGTGGACGGCCATTCTTCAAGCTTTCACCAAGTAAATGCTGGAGTCCCTCAGGGCTCAGTTCTGGCACCAACATTGTTTCTTCTTCATCAACGACTTTCTCTCGTCCACAACTAATTTCATTCATAGCTTTCGCCGACGATAGTACCCCTTCACTCCAGTTTTCAGGTTCCTCGAACCCATTACTAAACCTGACTTGGAAAACAAACGCAGAGCGATGCAGATATCTCTTTCGCAGGATCTTAATTTAATATTGGATTGGGGCGCTAAAAATCTCGTCCATTTTAATGCATCCAAAACACAATCATGTTCCTTGTTTAAAAGAGTCATCAAATACTCATTCTCTACTTATGAGCGGCCAGTTTTATAGAGCAGAGACACCTTCAATCTTGTGGGCGTCACATTTGAAAGTAACCTTAACTGGCATAAACACATTGTATCTATAGCCACGGCAGCTTCATAAAAGCTTGGATTTCTTCGAGCCAAAAGTATTTTTCCCCTTCTAATTTATACACTTTATATGTGTCCAAACCGACCTCCTTGGAATATTGTTCCCATATCTGGGGCATGGCGTCCCCCACAACCTTAAGCATTCTTGATTCTATTCAAAGAAGAGCTCCAGATATTCTGGGACACCCTGTAAAGTACGTAAGAAGGAAGAAGCAAAAATTAAAACTGCTCCCTAACTTAGCCAATATAACATTTATGTCATCAAACATAAAGTTTACTTCTCTTTAAACTCTTTAAATTTGTCATTTCTCGAGGCAACGCTTTAATATTTTTGAAACCTGATTAAACTCAATCTATCTTCGAGGACAGTTTTATACAACGATAAAAGGCGAAAACAGAAGAAAGACAAAAATTGTCGTTTGTAGACTTTAGGAAATAGTTGGAGCACTAGTAGAATTAAGAAGGTTACTTTGGTGTTGCACTAATTAAAAGGTTTTTATTTGTCTCAAAATAACTTAGTTGAAGATATGTTCTGTAGTTCGGCGGATCCATTTAGACGGATGGTAATTCTTTGGGTAACATCGCTAAAAAATTAAACTTAAAGTAACAAAAAAAAACAAAAAAAAATTAAAACAAGTATAGAAAAAGAAGATAACTAAAAATCGACGTTTCGGTGGCAGAGTCTGCACACCGTTGTCCAAGAATAAATTGAGTAAAAATAATAAAACTAAAAAATAATAATAGTTAATTTTTATTTTTATTATTTTTATTCAGTTTATCTTGACAACGGTGGCAAATTGCCAACGAAACGTCGATTTTAGTTATCTTTACTTGTTTTAATTTTTTTGTTTTTTTGTACTTTTAATTTAATTTTTACGTGGACGCAAACAATTACAAACAATTACCAAATCCACAAAATAACTTATTCACTGTTCAACACGATTTCTTTGTCTGACTTTACATATTAAATTTTAGTTTTTCCAACGCCAAAACTAAGGAAAATATACAGGGTGTCCAGTAACTCTACCTAACAAACTTTAATGGTGATTCTACAATTAAAAAAACTTTATATGAACATATGTTCTAAACGTCTTAGTTTTTAAACTACAGGATGTTATAATTATTAAAAAATTATTGTTTTTTTATGCAAAAACTGTTTATTAAACTAAAAAAGTCAAGAGATTAAATTTGTTCTAAACTAAACGAGCATTCAAGAAAATATTTTTATTTTAAAACGCAGGGGCGTACCATATTTTCCAAAAATATTTACCCTAAACCCTTTATGAACGACACTGGTAAATGTTTTTTTCGTGTATGTCAAAAAATGTCTTCTTATGCATAGGAGACGTCTTCCAAATTTTTAATAATATCTTAATTGGTATACGAGCTATAATTAAAAACACACATTTTTTTTTAATTTTTAACACCCTGTATTCAAAAAGTATGTCGTTTAGGACATATGTTCATATAAAGTTTTTTTCTTATTTTATATTGTATAATTACCCTTAAAGTTTGTTGGTTTGTTACTAGACACCCTTGTATATCCTTTTATTAACTTGGGTTGTAACTATCTATCTGGCTATGTAACGGAATCTTTGAGCCTAATTTTAACCAACTTCCAGCTATTCGATTTCTTTGAAACTTTGCACACGTATTAAGGACCACATGACAGATGCAATAATCTGAAAACAGTATCCCGTTATCTTTTTGGATCGCCAGGAAAAAAAAATTCCATTATATTATAAAAACAACACCTAGGCTGCCATCTGTTGGCAACATTTCAAACTTTGCTATTAAATGAAGAAGTTTTTTAGTTTTTACACAATTTGGTTAGTTGCACCATTGGTGTTCAATTTTTATGAACAATAAAATTAATAGTTCTTTTACACAATTGTTAGTTGCACCATTGGTGTTCAATTTTTATGAACAATAACAGTTAATAAATGCCGTTAACACGCTTTTTATTAACTTGGGTTGTAACTATCTGGCTATCTGCTAACGGAATCTTTGAGCCTAATTTTAACCAACTTCCAGCTATTCGATTTCTTTGAAACTTTGCACACGTATTAAGGAAACATGACAATGCAATAATCTGCAAACAGTATCCCGTTATCTTTTTGGATCGCCAGGAAAAAAATTCCATTATATTATAAAACAACACCTAGGTTGCCATCTGTTGGCAACATTTCAAACTTTGCTATTAAATGAAGAAGAAATTTTTTAGTGGGTTGCAATATATTGGCAACGGTCCAAACATTGCCTGGATTGCCATCTGTTGGCAAAATTTCAAACTTTGCTACTTAATGAAGAAGAAATTTTTTAGTGAGTTGCAATCTGTTGGAAAAATTTTAAAATTTGCCACTCTTGTTCATTAAAAAATTTTTTCGCCATTTTGTCAAGAGTAGCAGAAACTAAAAAATGAAAAATAATTAATAGTTTAAAAAACTCAAAAACACGCTTTTATATGCAACCGAACTAAAAATTAGAAAATAATTTTTCATTAAAAAATATTGTCATTTCATAGTAAAAGCGTGGGGTGATAAATATATTAAATGTTATAATTATTATATTTGCAAATATCTATGATGGAAAAGTTATGAAAAATAGTAAAATGCACCCCACGCTTTTTACTATGAAATGACAATATTTTTTTAATGAAAAATTATTTTCTAATTTTTAGTTCGGTTGCATATAAAAGCGTGTTTTTTTAATGCCTTAAAATACAAAATATAATTTCTTGGGATTATTTTTAGGAAGAAAACTTCATATAAACATCTGTCCTAAACCTCTTAACTTTTAAGATATAGGTTGTTAGAGTTTTAAGACAAAAATGGTTTTTTATTATAACTTTAAAACTGTTTGATAACCAGAACTAACCAATGGGTATTTTTTTTTGTAAAATATTTTTAATTACTTTTTCTACTGACGTCCGAACGAGATGTATGTATACAGCAAGGTTAGTTTATATTTATAAGGTTGCGATATATCCTCAACTTTTAGGCGGTTCGAGGTCGGGGACGCAAGGAAGGGCACTCCACGGAGAAAAGTTGGCAAGACTGGGTAAAATCAAAGCTGATGATCAATCCAGTGGCGTCTTATTTGTGCATTACATTTTGCATTGTTTTGGAAGTGATATTTGTTGAAAGATATAATTCCAAATGTTTTTTATTTAAAGTAAAAAAAATTACAACTTAATAATAATTAAAAACTGTTGTGTAAACGGTTGCTCTACTAATACAATAAACTGTATATCTCCGGCACTGAACAACATGGCCGAAAATGGGAGATGTGACTTCATAACATGTCAAAGCAATATGGCCGAATGTCGCGACCCTATATAGACCGACTTTGGTATAAAGAAGATTTTTCAAAGAATGTATAGTACGACACTGTTTTTTTCAAAAATAAAAATAACTTTAAAAATCATCCATTCATTTTCAAGAAATTTTATTTTTTGACTTTTTTTCTACAATGCACCATTCTTGAGCAAAAAAATACATACCCGTTTCAGACATTTGTGGTATACCGAAATTATTTTGAACTAGTATGCCGGGCCCTTTTTTTATTTGTTTTTACATTTTTTGATTATAAACTTTATTTTTAAAATATTAAAAATAAAAAAAAACATACAAGTATAGTTAACTCTATCTGTGGACACACTGTATAGTTAAAATTAGATTCAGAATGGAGAAATGTAGTAAAAAAGATATTTTAATTTACAACAAGGTTTTTTTGGACTTTTCTGTATGCATACATATGACATAACCAAATTAATTAATACGGGTGTATTTATCACTATCGATCTAAAGACTTTTTTAAATAAAAACAATTGACTTTTGCACCTTATTTCAAAATTTATAAAAAAATGTATCTTGCTTTTACTCATAAGAAACATTATTAAATAATTATTTTAATAAATTAAATGGAAAAACAACTTAAAAACTCAACAACTTAAACAACTTCAGTTCCAACTTTAGGGCACTTGGATAAATTTGCAAATTTATCTTCTTAACAACACTTAAACTTATTTTAAAATATAAAGCAAAATCATTTTCAAAATGTTCCTTTTGAAAAGTTTTGGCCCATTTATAAAATATTTTATACGTCATATTTATAAAAACCTATTTTCGAATATGAAATATTGTGTGCTAATTTTATGCCTCATATACAAAGAATCAGAATACGTACATTTTGTTCAATTTGAGGATAAATACCTACGGACATTTTGGGTACTATGAATAAGTACTTTACGTTTGAATTACGGCAGTGCCATACTCTGCTATAAAGATCAGTTCTAAAGTCCGTTTTACAGTCGGCAATTTTTTTCTGCAACTTGCAAGAAACTTGTGGTAGAGCATGCGCTGTACGCGAACAGCTGATTTTTGGCAGCGTATTCTGCAACTTTATTGCGACTTGCAACTTTACCAGTTGGACCGATTTTTCTTGCAGTTGCAACTGCAAGTCTGGAAAAAATTTGGTTATTTTAGTGGTACCAACCCCACCCAAAGTTACTAGTTAAGTGACCACCACCTTCTTGCGCTTTTTTCTTGAATTTTCATCCCCAGGAGGGTAGCGGCAGCAATAATGAGGCAAATTGTAGCCCCGGTGGCTCTTTTCTTTCGTTTTTTTCATTTTTAACAGCTATTCTAAATACTGGTCAATATCTAGGTTAGATTCTAACTTTATTTTCACATTTTTGCACGTTGGTACCTTGCCCTATTTCTGCAATATCAAAAAGCGAATTACCGACTGTAAAACAGAATCCGCAATAAACTTGCAGCAAGTTAATTGTTGAAAGAAAGTTGCTGCAACAAAATTGCAGAAAGAACTTGCCGACTGTAAAACGGACTTAAAAAAAAAATTAAATTATACAAGAAGCTGTCTGTAAAATTAGATAGGCCGAAAATTTCGTAGTTAATAACAAACGATACATTCGAAGTTGACCAATTAGAACACGTTTTACAATTCGCAAATCGAATCGAATCGTAAGTATATGAATTAAGCTTTACGCGAGTCAGCCGGCGTTCGATAGGCCAAATTTGCGCCATTAACATGGGCATTCACACTTATAGCTTATGTCTACTTGAAGACGCGTTATATTTGCGGCAGTCGCTTGCGTATGGCAAGGCACAAATTGAGACGCGTGTAAGGCGTGCGACACTGTACAGGGTGGGCAAAATTGAGGGTTTTTATGGGTTATCTTAGTTATTACTGACGTTAATAAAAAACCGAGATAGGTGTAATGAGCTCGATTTTGGAGAAACTAAAAATGGCGTAGTTAGAATTTCAATAAAATTATTTATTCAAGAGATACGAGGGAAGTAAAAATATTGTCGTTTTCGATTTTACCCCATATATCCTTTAATACCAGAAATAACAAAAATCCATAAGGACAATTTTTGTGAAAGTTTTTACGTAGAATCTACAGAAGTATTTGATTTTTATACAGGGTTGCATTAAAAAGTTAAAAATTGTCGCTGCTTCGGAAGGGTCGGCCTCGTCGATCACCGGAGTTAAGCATTGAGGAGCGGGCCAATAACGTGGATGGGTGACTGGGTTTCCGCCGATTTTGAGAACAGGCACGCGGTGTTCTGCTCGTGGGTAAACGAATGTTGTGTGAATGGGAAGGAGTATTTATGCACATTTAAAGCACTTCATCATGGCCGTGGGTAATGGCTGTGGCTAATGACCATGGGCAATTGCCGTGAGTAATAAGTCTTATTAGGGTCAAGTGCGGTAAAAATGAAACAATTTTTAAAACTTTCTCATTTATTTTTGTAGTGTCAAGTAAGAAATTTAAATTTATGCAAAATCGATTCAAAAATTTATTATGTTTAAATATCACCGTCTTATTTTTACCCCAAAAAAGTATAAAAATAAAGACACCTGGATTTGACTGCTAAATTAGAATCATAAAGAGTCAGTATAATTGTAAACCGACACTGTAAAAAAAATAATCACCTCTTCTGTTTCCACTTTATTTATTTTTTAACCGTATAGGGATGCATACGCGCGGAACCACGAGTTTCTCTGTTGGGAACCGTAAGTGGAGGGAACTATACTGACAATTCTTCAGAGCAGAAGCCATGGAAGTACCTATAAAAAGCGATAAATCCCCACAGCCCGACGATGTGCAAGAGAGGGAAGCCTTCTGTAAGTGAAGGATCATTAATGAGACGAATAGCTCTTCTTTGAATAGAATCAAGAATGCTTAGGGTTGTGGGGGGACGCCATGCCCCAGATATGAGAACAATATTCCAAGGGAGGTCGGATTTGGGACACATATAAAGTGTATAAATTAGAAGGGGAAAAATACTTTTGGCTCGAAAGAGAAATCCAAGCTTTTTTGAAGCTGCCGTGGCTATAGATACAATGTGTTTATGCCAGTTAAGGTTACTTTCAAATGTGACGCCCACAAGATTGAAGGTGTCTTTGCTCTGTAAAACTTGGCCGCTCATAAGTAGAGGATGAGTATTTGATGACTCTTTTCGCGACAAGGAACATGATTGTGTTTTGATGCATTAAAATGGACGAGATTTTTGGCGCCCCAATCCAATATTAAATTAAGATCCTGCGAAAGAGATATCTGCATCGCTCTGCGTTTGTTTTCCAAGTCAGGTTTAGTGATGGGTTTAGGAACCTGAAAACTGGAGTGAAGGGTACTATCGTCGGCGAAACTATGAATGGAATTAGTTGTGGACGAGAGAAGGTCGTTGATGTGAAGAAGAAACAATGTTGGTGCCAGAACTGAGCCCTGAGGGACTCCAGCATTTACTTGGTGAAAGCTTGAAGAATGGCCGTCCACAATAACTGATATACGACGATCAGATAGATAACTAGAGAGCCAAGTACAGAGTTTAGTTGAAAGACCATAGGAGGGAAGTTTATTAAGAAGTGCGGCATGCCAGACCTGGTCAAAAGCTTTGATATATCAAGAGCAACGATCTGGGACTCACCTAGAAACTCAAGAGACTTATTCCAGCAGTGTGATACGAAGGAAAGAAGATCTGCTGTAGATCTTTTGTGGCGAAATCCATACTGCCTGTCATGCAAAATTTTGTGTTTTTCTAAGTACTTAAGAATTTGTGAATTAATTAATTTTTCCATTACTTTACAAAGAACTGAGAGAATTGAAATTGGTCTATAGTTAGATGGAAGAGATTTAGATCCTTTCTTGGGAATAGGTTGAACACGTGCAGCTTTCCAGCTCTCCGGAAAGATACCTGTGTCGTAAGAAATTGAAAGAGCCGAGTTAAGATTGGTGCAAGTTCTGGAGCACATTTTTTAAAACGATTGCTGGTATGCCATCCAGCCCAGACGATTTCTTGGTGTTAAGGGAAGAGAGGATACGCTTAATGTGTTTTACCTTAAAAATAATATCGGGCATTTTATGAGGAACTGGGGTAACCGCTGGAATTGGATGATTTACGGGAGGGTCAAGGGTTGAATTGGCAGCAAATTGTTTAGCAAATAATTCTGCCTTTCCTTTAGCGGTAGAAATAATTTCATCTTCCAAAGTTAGTGGTGGGAAAGAACTGGTACAAAAAATTCCTACTTATGTTTTTCGCAAAGGACCAGAAAGATTTGCTGCCATTTGAGCAAGAAAGAACTTTGTTTTTAATACGATTGTCGAAGGAGTCTTTGGCTTCAGAAATTGTTTGATTGTAGTAGTTTCTTGCTTCAATGCTGGCCTGTCGGTTTTCTGGACTAGGATCCTGTAGAAACTTCTGTGAGCCTGAACTTTTAAAATTTTAGCTTTATCACAAGATTTGGAAAACCAGGGTTATGTTATTGGATTGTTTGGGGTTCTTGATGGTGTGTGAATATAGGTTTCTAATGCACCAACTGAATTGATTCAGCTAAGTTGATTGCAAATTTGAGAAGGATCACGAGAAGAAAAGCAGATGGAATTCCAGGGGTAAGTGGCAAAAGTCCCTTAGGCCATCCCAGTCAGCTGAGTTGTAGTGCCATACGGTGCGTGGTGTCATGTATTCATTTACCTCGGGATGTGCAGGGTAAGATATAGTAACTAAGCCATGATCTGAGCGACCTAGGGGTGCTGTGACAGATGTTTGATAGGAGTTCGGGGTTTGTAGTAAGAAAGAGATCAAGGGATTTGAACTATCATTTGGGACTCTAGGAAAGTAGGTGGGTTCCATTATAAGGTTGGTAAGAGAGTTACTGACTGCAAAGATTTCGGCTGCCTCTGTCTGGGGGTCAGTTTTTAAAGAGCCCAGCCAATCCTTACTATGGACATTGAAAATAAAATAAAAATATCACCAACAAATAAAATATACAGATAACTGTTATATTTTTATTTTTGTTTAAAAGTTTAAAATAAAATAGGGTCTTAAGTACACTATCATTCTTTTAGAAAAACACGCTATTAACACACTTTACGACTTAAGTTTATAAACCGAAAAACGTGTTCGGGCTCTTTGTTTTAGAATACAAAAGAAAAATAGCGTTTATTTCGCTGCAAGCTTTAAAATCATTTTATCAAGGCCATCGGCTGAAAGAAAAATGTACAAACCAAATAAACCCAATCTAGATCGTTGCAGAAAGATCTTACACAGTGATAAAAGAGGCAAATTGAATTTACAGACCCATTTTCTTTTTAATTTTGTTTGAAAGTAATTGAATGGTCCGAAATTCTGAACTGGTTTATACTCTAAAATAATGTTATTGAATCACTCAGACAAATCAACAATGCATGGTTTTAGTTATTTTGTACTTAGAGAAGCTTTATATAGTAAAAGATCCGGTTATATAAGGTGTTCCGAAATTCATGCATGAAATCTTACCGGCATATTCTTAATGCCGAAAATAAGCCCTAGTTTATATAAAAAAATATGTCAGGAAATGCTCCCTTTGAGATATAGGGCGTTCAAATTTGAAGAAAAACCTTTTTTTTATTATACTCTTTAACGGCTCTAGATATTTTTTTAATTGTGGGTTTGTACATTGCTTAACAGCAGCAAAGACACTTCTTTTATGTAAAATAAAAAAGTACCGACGTCTGTATCATATTTTTATGGACTATTTTTCAAGAAAAATTAGTGCGGCACTGCTTTTCCTAATAAAAGTCATTTTTAAAACCCCATTAAATTTGAAACAATTCTGATCTTTTGACTTTTTCCAAACAATGCATTGTTTTTAAACAAGAAAATAACTTTAATGCATGACGAATTTTTTTATAAAACAAAAATATAATTTAAAATTTTAGATATTAAATGTTTTTTTATTATTATTTTCGCAAATTCGTCATGCATCAAAGTGATTTTATTTTTTTCTTCGAAAATGGTTTGGGAAAAAGTCAAGAAATTCAATTTGTTCCAAATTCAATGGGGACTTTAAAATATTTTTACTTGAAAAATAATTTGATTCAAATATGGTACAAACGTCAAATAGTGATAAAACTGAAGTTTACTGTTAGAAAGTTTGTGTTACAATGGCAAATTCCAAACATTCAACGGATCTTTGCTGTAGAATCGTTTATCCCTGACGCAGTCCATTGTGCCAATTCAGAGAAACTTTCGACGTGAATTTAATTTGCCAGTGCGTGCTAACGTTCCAACAAGGGGAATTTTACAGATGGCGTAAGAAGTTGTTTTCTACTTGTCACCAAGCACTTCCAACTCAAAGAAAGAATTCGTGTAGAGACACATTCGATAACCGGGTGTAGATTTACTCACGCGTGTTATGCGCCATTTCTACTCCAATGCTGCACCGCAGTGCATTGAGAGAAGGCGGTGGTCATCTTAGGAATCTGTTTTTTTTGCAAACTGAAAGTATGTTTTATTTAATTTCCAGAATTATATTTTTTGTTTTAGTATCCAACAAGTCAGAAATATATTTATTGGGTACCTTCACACTGGCCATTAAAACGTTTAGGATGCCGGACCTTGTATTAAAATAATTAAAAAAATATTAAATTTGGTTTTATTGTTTTCTTTACGCTCGTAGAAAAATAGCGTTCCTAACACGTGCCAAAAGTGCCTTTTCCGCACTTGACTGCTTGGCCAAACTCCGCTACGCGTTGTTCGGTCAACTGCAGTCGCGAGTGGAAAAGTGGCACATTTAGCACTAGTTAGGAAATAAATGTATTGCAGCACTAGCGTAATTTAAGTCAATTTCTATGCAAGAAAAGAGTGTGGTATTTGCTCTTTTCATATTTGGTCATAGAAAATGTTACTTTTTTAAACAGTTTTCTAAAATGGAGTACTTTATCTTTATGTTCACGATTTAAAAACATCATTTTTCTACCACTCGTGGAAAATATAAATTTTTAAAAATGGTTATGTAAAAATAAGTAGGCATTACCGAAGAGAGAATATTGTAATATATATAAATTTAAATGTTGACGTCATTCTGTTCTCAGAAAAGAAGTCTGTGACGACATCTTAAATAAAAAGAAAAGTTTCAGCGATTTTAAAAGAATAAACCAAAATACACACAATACAACACAATAAACCTAAAAACATATTTTGTAATAATTTTCATTATCAGCATTTATTTTTTGATAAACCAAAAAAATATTTTGTACATACAATGTGGCTATGGATGGACTTATATATACCTGTAAAATAATTTATTTTTAATATTTTGAAAAAAGTTATGTTTTTTGCTTTGTCTGAAAAGCTAAAAGCTATAATGAAATTTGCCCTAGGATATAAAAGGTGGTTCAAAATCGCAAACATATTACTTTAAATAATAAATAAAAAATGACACACACACACACACACATGTTTTCAAGAATACCTAAATAAAAAGCGTAAAAAAGTAGTCAAAAGTTTAAAATATTTTTTGCTTCTATTGGTTATGGTTTCTTGAGAAAAATAAGGTTAATATTATAAAAACAATAAATAAAAAGAATATATTTTTAATGACCTATAGAATAAAACCCTAAAAATCACCCTATAATATACCCTCGTAGGTTTAAAATTACGAAAATGTTAAATTGGGAAATTAAAAGAACAGTTATAAATATTTTTTTAACTACTCATTTAAATAGCGTTAAAAAGTAAGATACCATACCTCTTAACTTTTTCCTAAATAAATCGTTACTTTTTGTGTTACTTCTTACATACACTTTAAGATATTAATTATATGCATATAAAAACTAAAATCAATAATTTATAAAAAAACAATTATTTTAGGAAACACTTATTTTTTGAAGTACACTTATTTTTTGAAGTAATGATAAGTGCTAAAAAAATGTAGTAGATTTTGTATGAGGCATTTTTAAAACATTTTTTTTTCAAAATAGTATATTCGCGATTTTCAAGCACCCTGTATACAGGTGTAATTTCTTTGATGGCTGAAAATACAGGGTATGGTTCCTTAGCTTATTTTAGGGAGAAAATTTTATACGAACATATGTTCCTAACGTCTTTACTTTTGAGATACAGGGTGTTGAAAAGAAAACCGAAAAATTTCAAAGACACCTATTTTAGTAAACACTGTTATACTGAATATACACCTTATTTAAATAGGTATCTATTAATTTTGTTACATAATTGCTAATTAAAAATAATAAAACCTAATTTAAAAGAAAAAGTTCCGCAATGCTTCTTTTATGGTCTAAAAATATGCAATTAGGTGAATTTTAATTTAATATAATTAATATAAATACACATATACATTTCTGCGTCTTTATGTCATGCCCTATATCAAAAACTTTATTAAAAAGCAGACTATGGAATCAAAACTTTAAAAAGTTAAATCTTCTTTATTTTACCTTAAGGCCCAGAACGTATGCATATAATAAGAAACTTCAAGCATAATGTTATGTGCATATAAATTGAAAAATTTTTAGTTTAAGCCACAACTTTAAATTTATTTTAAATTTTTTAATCAAACAAGAGGGATTTCTACTTTAAAGTTAATTTAAAAGCCTGGATCAGTACTTATGCACACTATGCTAAAAGGTGTCGGCCCATCAGCGACCTGCTTATCTGCGACCGATAATTATTTTTCTACCAGGTGGGTCTAGAAGACATCTTAAATTTAAGACGCACCGTTGCCAAACTGTAGATGGACCATTAGAGATATTTCGTATAATCAGAAAAGGGTACTAGGGTAGGTACTTAATTGAACCCAAGACTTACACACACATACGAATGGTTAGTTCTGGTAAGCAATGTCCTTTTTTTTAATTCCCCAATTATACCCAAGACGAATACATACGTACATATACTGCAATACGTATATTCCAGTGTTTTAGATTTACGTAAATTTGTAGGCCTTTATATGCAATAAATAAATTATATTATAAATATATCTACAATTTCTTTACTTTTTAAAATCTTTCACAAAAAGAAAACAACTCGATGGGAAGAGTTTATGAACAACTTGGCAACAATGCTAATGCCCCATTGGGGTTCACTCTTATTTAAATCCATAGTTCGCTTATAGGTCGGTTTTATTGCTTTTTAATGATCGGTTGCATATGAGCCGATCGCAGATAAGCCTGTTTCGCTAAAAATAAGACGTAGGCATGTAAGGGGTGATTCATTTAGAGGTACTTTTTCTAGTAGGTATTTTTGGATAGATGAGAGGGTCCAAATAACAAACTGTCATGGTATTTGTGTTCAGTACTGTTTGGCAATTTATCGTGGAAAGACTTAGCCCCCGGCACAACGTCTAAAACTTGTTCAACTGTTTTATGAAAATCATAATTTTCCGAGAAATGTGTTTCGTTCGCTACGTTCAACTTATGGTCCACGCATAATCGGCGTACTGAGCTTACTATTGGCTGTACCACACTCCAATTTTTAGTACTAGATAAATTTTGACCAAATGAGCCAAACCATCACGTAGTGCAAAAAATATAACGGCAGTAGCTGTGAGTGTACGTCATGATTCTGACAAATTGATTTGGGGCTCGGAAATTGTAGCTTATGAACAGACCATGTCAGGCGCAGTTAAGGCCAAGATTTAAAAGCCATAATCTTTAAAAAATAAATGTAAGATATAGTTCTTTCATATGATAGTAAATATTACTTAATAAAGCTTATTTTTTTAATTTTAAATTATTTTTTTAAGTACCTCCAAATGAAAAATAATTAATTAAATAGAAAAAACCTAACTAACTAAATAAATTAAATAAAAAAATATAATATAATTTTATCTTCTAAAACTAACTTAACTTTAACCTGATAACAATAAAAACGGTTGTAGGTTTCAGTATAAATCATAGCTCTGATTTTTCCTGGCATTATACCCTGTATAAGTAAGTATTCTAACTACGGGCTAACTAGAGGACTTTAAAGGGTGATTTCTTATGTCATTTAATAAAAAAAATCTACTAGCTTATGACCAAAATATTAAAATGTATCTTAGTAAAAAAAATAAATAAAAAGCTAGAAATAAGTCATTGGCAAACTTGTTTTCACAGGGTGGCCCAATTGTGCGGAAAAGTCCAATGTTTCTGTTGTTTAACGAGATATGACAAAAAGTTTTTTTACAAAAGTTATAGGGTTTGTAAACGCCCATGCCCTTAAAATATTTTAATGTGTACAGAGGTTCCCAAAAAAATATATTGTTAAGAAGTTGTTTTTTTTTTAAATTATAACCCCATTTTTGTTTACAGAATCGGATTCACCATAAAAATTTGCATATAGTACGCTATTTTATTTTGGCATTCGTGACGACGTTGCCACGCTAGTTATAATTTACTGAAACTTTGGTAATAATCAGGATATCCGAAAATTAGGTAAGACCGAAAAGAAATTAGTTATTATTAATACTTATCTAGGTGTTTTTAATTACTAAGAAACACAGAATAATTTCGTGAAAAAAATTAATCAAATCTTATACAGGGTATTTCCTATAATATGGTTAATATCTCAATATTTAAAGTTGCCAATCCCATTTTTCATTTTTAGATTTTAGGAATAAAAATAAGGTAAGTTTTTTAGCGATTCCTATACCAAAAATGTAAGGTTTATTAGATATTTTAGGTTTTTAAAAAATTCATCTCGAGTAGTTTTTTCATAAAGAAGAATTTTGGTATTTTAAATGGAACACCCAGTATATTTGTCAGTATTATCTTTTCTCTTTAAAAATGTAATATGAGCTATGATTATTTCCAGAAATAAAGTATTTATTGACCCCTAAAACATTTACTGCATTAAAGTATCTTAAAAACGTTTACGCAGAGCTATTTTTACAAGGTATACCTTTTTGTGTAGAAAGCATGGGGGAGTTTACTGGTTTACTTAGATGGTACATACAGAGTAGCACAAAAAAATGGGTTAAAAAAAATCTGAATAGTGTAGCTAGCGACCTCTGCTTTACACATAAAAATTAATATCAAATCTGTGTGGCTGATGTCTAAAAACATTCAGATAACGAGTTTTATTAAAATATTTAAACTGTATCAAATATAATAAATATATTTTTTTAACGCTGAAACACTATATCTTCTTAATTATCAACTTCTTGATATAGGTATCTTCGGTTAAACCCTTAATATTTTAGCACAATAAATTTGCAATTTTTCTATGTTCATGGTTTTTATTTGTATTTTCCACCCACTTTGATCCATAACCAAAAAGGATAGAAAAACGTCCTTTATACTTTTCCATCTTTTTTTTTTGGGCATAAAAAATGAAGGAATAAACATAAAAAAAAATAAAGAGGTAAACTTTTTTTTTATGGAACACCCTGTATATTAACTCACCATTTTAAGATGTCTTTAAAAAGCTTTATAAAAATACCATATTTGATATACCGAGTGTTGCAACGCCGGGCGGGACATAGGAAATCCCATGTAATTTTTAATGGGGTCAATTATTGGCTCCCCTAATTATTTTAGAGAAAAATTCTATTGAAGTTTATTGAAGAGCATGCAAATCTACGTCCATGGTAAAAACTTTAGATTTTTCGGTTAACTCATTAGCTAGTTAGATGCTAATATATTTTTTAAAAATTGTTACATTATTATCGCCTCATATGTATGAACAACAATAAAAATACCAGTTAGTACTGATTTTTTTGATAATAATAAAGCACTAAATTTTAAAAATGACAACGTAATGTCACGCTAACTGGTATTTTTATTGTTGGTCAGAAATATGAGGCGATAATAATGTAACAATTTTTAAAAATATATTAGCATCTAACTAGCAAACGGGTTAACCGAAAAATCTAAAGTTTTTACCATGGACTTAGATTTGCATGCCCTTCAATAAACTTTAATAGAATTTTTTTAAAATAATTAGAGGAGCCAATAATTGACCCCATTAAAAATTACATGGGATTTCCTATGTCCCACCCATCGATGCAACACCCGGTATACATCCTTAATTGTTTTTGAAGTATTAACCACCTAAATCTGAAAAATAGTGGATATAACTTCCATTAGCTACTTGTGACACTAAGACTGTAGAGGTAATGGAAATTATGTTCAGATTTAAATGCCATATTTCCGAAAGTATTAAAGATAGATATATTTATTGTGGTATTTTGGTAAAGCTTTTTAAAAACCTTTTTAATGATGATATAATTTTAAAAAAGTTTACCTTTTATTTTTATGGGTTTTTGATGTTTATGGTTTTTGATGTTAATTTTTTTATGCTCAAATGATATTAGATAAAAAAGTACGAAACCTTTATACAAGACGTTTTTCTTTCTATTCTTCTGGGTTATAGTTATTGCAGGTGGTAAAATATAAATGAAAACCTTGTACCTTTATTTAGCGGACACCCTAGTATTTCACTAAAGGGGCATTAATTACAAAAAATGCGTTCAAACAATCAACATAAAAGTAATGAATGACACTCCGAAACTATAAAAGAAAATAACCCTGTACTTAGCAGAAATGAACTTTTTAGAGCATCGTAAAAATAAACACGCACCAGACGAACCTTAAAATGGCATGTCCTTAAAAGTATCTAACAAAATAAATGATAATTTGAATAGACGTAAATCGTCTCTTCCAGCTCTTTCACTTTTATCTTTTGATCGTAAAAAGACGACGTTGAAAATTATTGAGCTTTACGAAGCCTTCATGACAAAAAACTTTAAATTTAAGCCGAGAGCTAAGAACTGTATTAAATCAGTTAAAAAATATACAGGGCCAATCAACTTTTATTTGTCCAAGCGTAAAATCTCTCTCCCTGGTAAAAAATAGAAAATATACAGTGTGTCCAAGATAAGGACGAATATGCAGGATGGCCATTATAGCCATGAAGATAAGTTTGACATGCTAACATGCTACATTTTGTGCTGCAAAAATAAATGAAGGTATCATTTCTGCAGTTAATGAATTATGGTAAATACATGGACCTGGTATTTTAGTTCCTAAAATTCCACACCACATATTAAACCCAAAACGTTCTTGATGTTTCGATATTTTCTTAACACGCGGATTTTGTTGAGCCTAGTAATGCGTATTGCGTATAAAGACAACAGTAACAATAAGAACAATTGCTCTAAAAACAACAACTTGACAAACAGGGTAATAACGACAAATACTATTTTATAATGATAATTAATTATGTTGCAGATACGGTAACAGGTATTAACGTCCAAGCATTTGTTTGCAAGGCCTACTTAAAAATAACTTTAAAAAAATAGAAAAAATGCAATTTTTCTTTTAACTAAAAATTAAAATATGACATGTGATACATCGTTGAATTTGTAATAAAAAATGGGATCAGATACAGGGTGTACTTTTTTTCGAGCCATATAAAAAAATAAAGTTGATGATGGTTTCTTGAAAACGAAACGTCGGGTATAAAATCTAAAAATACCATCATGTAGTAGCTAAAAGTGCCAATGAAAAGTGTTATTAGTTTTTTATATCTCTTCAAATAAAGTCAGAAAAAAATAAAATCGATATAGTCAAATTTTCGTTTTTGCCAAATATCTCAGCAGGCCATGAAAATTTTTCAAGTTTCTAAACGGCATGTAAATAAGCTTTAAAAAACACAACTTTTTCCTAATTTAACCTAAGCTGTATCTCCAATAGGTACTGAGATTCCCATGCTTAGGATCCTTATCTTGGACACACTCTGTACATTTAATTTACTGACATTGCCAACACTCTTTAATGGCAAGGCATTGGCAAAAAAGGTATCAAAAAGACGCGAAAGTGGGCAATTGGCCGTTATTAGGCCACGTGTTGCAGATAAAGTGATGGCATCCGTCATTAATAAGTTATTGGCAAAAAATGTTTAAGATGATGGCATCCATCATTAATAAGTTATTGGCAAAAGAGAACAAGACACGAAAGTGGGCAAATGCAGATACTCCCAAGCAGCAAGCTGACGTCTTATTGACGAAAATTGTCGCATATACTTTTTTCTAAAAGCTAAAATGATGCGATATTTTATTTGAAAATTAAAATAGGAAAAACTCCTTACTGCATGCAATTTCCTTGCAATGCAAAGTACCATCTCTCGGAACACTGTCCAACTTGAGATGCAGATTTTTACACTAGCCGAAGATATTTCTTTCAAAGCTAAGTGAGATCACCTACCGCAGACCGCCTCGAATTATTTTTGTCTAATGGGTACGGTTTAGACGATAAAAAGCGAAGATATTGCAGAAACGTAGTAGTTTATTGTCCATTACGCCATCTATCGGTATGTCAAAAAACTATTAAATATATATAATATTTTTTATTAACACGTCTTTAAAACTTTAATAAAGTTTTAAACAAAATGTTTACAGCTCCTAACAGTCTACTTGAATATCTTGCCTTCTCGACTAGCCATCACCAATTAATCACACAACACACACTTATTAGGTAATGAATACATTTAATTATGTCTATTAAAAAACTCTTTTTCTTTAAAAAGAAACTAAAAGCTAGAGAAACCACGTAGAAAGCAAATGCACAAAGCGGTCACCTTCGGTCGAAATTAACGTAGCTAATTTTACCATCATTTTATTTTTATTCGCTCCATAAAATACATAATAAACATTTTGTTTGACCTAATTTTATTTGCATGATTTTTAACAATAAAATGTTATGCAGAAAAGTGCCATTTCCTTTAAATTATGTAAAAAAACATAAAATAATGTTGTTTAGCTGCCAATTATAAATAAAACAGATCAAAAAAATTGCTTTAATGTTAGTTAAATACCAATGTTAATAATATGGTTTAAAAAGTATGAATATGCGTTGAAGGTTTGCCCTTCAAAAATCCAATATTTATTTGCCTGCAACAAAAACGCGTGCTTTATTTAATCAGGATTGGTATGCCGCCATTTTTGTATGCTTGCCGGCAATTCGCCTGCATGTAAAATTTATTGGCAATTAAGTGTTTATTTAGGGTTGACTTTTTAATGCGTATAGATGTTGGCATAATATTGCCGACCAATTGCCAATGCTTTACCATCCAATGCCAATATGAAAATGTACATTGCCGGCAAATAGTGTTTGTAGCGCGGCTGTGACGTCAAGTCGGGCCATTTTCGGCCATGTTTGATTTTAGGCAGATCAGTGGCGTAGAATTAAGGAGAAAACAAAAAAGAACTGTATGTTGTAAACAAAATTTATTGGAATTATTTTAATAGGCATACACCTAAAACAAAAACATAAATGTGGTTTAAATATTGAAAATTAAAAATTATCAAAGCGACGACAGGACGATGAGGTACCTGGCAGAGCAAAACATTTTCCATGGTTCCGTAAGTCAAAACCATTTTAAAAACTTTGTATACAAGGTGTTCCGCTAATGAATGGTACACAGAAAAACCACAGATTCCTTATGCCAAAATATTAAGATTTAACCAAACATACCTAATATCCAAAAGTTTATAATAAGGAAGATACGGGGGTGTCATAGTAAAAGAAAAAGTAAATTTATTTCGATAATTGTTCCCCCTTTTTAAATATCTTAATAAAACGGTATCTCGGGTTTTTAAACATTAGCTTTTCAGATCGAATATTAATTTTTGTGTGTAGACTAGAGGGCGATGGGTACACTATTTAAAATTCTCTAAAACTACCCAATTTTTTGTTACTACTCTGTATGTATGTAAACTAGTAAGCTTCTCTATGCTTTCTGCACAAAAAAGGTATACTTAGTAAGAATCGGTCTTGACAACCGTTTTTAAGGTATTCACGTTTTAGTTGTTCAGTGCACCTGAAAGTATGTACCTTCAATAACATCGTATTAGCTATAATTACAACTGCTCAGATATAAATAGCTGATAGCTAAAAACTCCTGGATACCGAGTTTTATTAAAATGTTTAAAACATATCAGAAATTATCGAAATGCATGAATAAAAATATTTATATCCCTTTAACACCCCGTATCTTCCTTATCATTAACTTTTGATATAGGTATGTTTGTTTAAATCCTAAATGGGTATTTTCGCATAAGAAATCTGTGGTTTTTCTGTGTACCATTAATTAGCGGACACTCATCAGTATCATATGTATATAAAAACACGAATGACTGAAAACTATTCGACTAAACACTATCAAAATCTCTAAAATAAAACGAGTCCGAACCAATAATATGTGAAGTCTCTAAACTAACCAAAAACATTAACAACTGGAAATCCTTGCAAAATATACAAACCAAAATGAAAATGGCAAATTTCCACAGTTTTTACCAAACAAAGCTTCGACAAGGCACGACTCTGTCATCAGCTGATAATGCTACCAACTTTGAACAGAACTGCCAACCGAAATCGTAATTCTCACACCCTCACGTCCCCTGACAAAGCTATCACCCGGTCTTGCTTATGTCTAAACCCCTTCTCACTACTTAGTTTATATACACTGGGAAGATCATTCATCAGTCATGGTTTAAAATACTGTTCAAGTTTCAATACAGCCGTGAATTTGTATAGATTCATACGTGCTAAGTGTGCTAAATCTCGATTTGTGAGTTTAAGTAGTGCCCTTGATGGTGGTTTACCAGACTTTTTTGTTAGTGGTGATTAGTGAAGAAAGCGCCATTTAAATTGTTTTCGGGAATGAGTGAAGAACTGTTTTTGGGCGCTCAGCTCATTTTTTTCATACCTCAACTGCACCTCCGATAGTAGGTGCATAGTGGAAGGAGAAGAAATCTTGAATTCCAACCATATTATTTGATTATACACACGTCTTTTTATTTTAGATGTTAATGGCTCTTTTGATGCCATAATAAACGTTTTAATATAGGTGAAAAAGAAAGACTTTTTGATAAAAATGATAGCAAAGCTACACAAGTATTCACGCACAAGGCTCGAAAACGCGTGTTAAACATAACGAAGTAAATAAATAATATTATATTTATATCCATTTCAATGTTAAACATGTCCGATCACTTTTTTCTTAGAGTTGCGCCGTTGACCACCAGAGGTCTTATTGATCTTCGAAATCGCCAATTACACAATATACAGGGTGAGTCAACGATAGAGTAAAGTTCATTATATCATTGGTTTTAAAAGTTATGAGAAAATAGTAAATACAAAAGATGTAAAGATTCTTAGGATGCACAATTTAAAATTATTATAAAGTATACAGGGTGGCTCAAAAAAGCGTGACTTGAATAAAACATAATTTTTTTTAAATAAAACACCTATTTTTAAATTATGTATTGAATTCCTTTTAAAATTCTTCAACTTTTTTATTAATAATAATGCATACCTGAGCTAATAGTTTTCCAATATTTCGAATTTTTCTAAAGAAAATAATTTTTCACACTTGCAAAAAAATTACGATAGCGCCATTATTTTTGAAGGTAGATCACTCATATTTGATATTAGCGTTATTCGAAGATGACGTAAAAGATATATGCAACGGAATTTTAATTAGATGCTACAGGGTGTTCAAAATAAACGAATATATTTGGATCATTTTAAATTGAAAAATCTCGATTTTTTTAAATGGCGCACCATATATATTATTATTTTTCTGAAAGATCTTACAAAAACCCACAACTTTTATTAAGTATGTCATATACCTATTTTTAATACTTTGCGATTTATTTTAACTTTTCCAATATTTACCCTTCTTTCTGTCTAAGACTATTGCTATAACATTAGTTGGCCATGACAAAATGACATTGTCAAATTTTAACCTGACATCTGAGTAAATAAATTCATAAAATTTATTGTGGTGTCAGTAAATTAAAAAAAAATAAGTATGGATTTTCCTAAAGCTGAATTAATTGATATGATTTATATACTGGGTGAGGCGCAAAGAAATTCTTTGTTGGCAGTAAGACTTTACAAGGCGAAGTACCCTAATAGACGTGTACCGACTAGGCAATCTCTTCAGTGTTTAATGGAACGGTTTAATGCTAGTGGTAGTATTGAATATGAAAAACGGAAAGTGGTAAACCGGAATGCTACCAATGAGGAAAAAGAATTGGAAATTTTACTTCAAGTTCAAGATAATCCCCAGGTCAGTAGCCGTCAAGTAGCTAGCTTATGTGATACATCCCAATCTACCGTTAACCGCACCACTAGAAAACACAAATATCATCCCTTCCACATGGAACTACACCAAGAACTTCTAGACCGCGATTTTGAACAAAGGGTAAACTTCTGCACCGTTATAAATGAAGCAATAGAGGCCGATCCAAATTTTTTGTCTAAAATAATGTTTTCCGATGAAGCTACTTTTCGCAGTAATGGTGCAGTTAATCGTCATAACATGCACTATTATTCAACAGTTAATCCAGTCTGGGTACGGGAAGTGCAAAACCAAAACCATTGGTCACTTAATGTGTGGTGTGGAATAAAACACTTTAATGTTATTGGACCATATTTTTTCGCGAAACAGTTAACGGGCCTAGATATTTAAACTTTTTGCAGAATGATTTACCTCAACTTCTTCAAGAATTTGATAACATTGAGATCCAACAAATGTGGTTTCAGCAAGATGGAGCTCCTCCGCATTACCATCGAGAAGTTCGAGAATTTTTAAATAATCATTACCCACAGAAATGGATCGGTAGAGGTGGATTCATTGGATGGCCCCCTCGATCATGTGACTTAACACCACTAGATTTCTTTTTGTGGGGATATGTTAAAGATCGTGTTTATGTGAATCCCCTACAACACCAGAAGATATGGAAAATAGGATTCGGGACGCGTGCAGGAGAATAACACCTTTTATGCTAAGGAACGTCCAAGAAAATATACGAAAAAGACTAAACATGTGTATCCAAGTAGAAGGGCATATTTTTGAACATTTATTGCGCCATAATAATAATTAAAAATAAGTTAATTTGTAGTAATAGGTATTTATTATTATTTACTTTTTCTGTGAATTTAAAATTTAAAAATGGCCAACTAATGTTATAGCAATAGTCTTAGACAGAAAGAAGGGTAAATATTGGAAAAGTTAAAATAAATCGCAAAGTATTAAAAATAGGTATATGACATACTTAATAAAAGTTGTGGGTTTTTGTAAGATCTTTCAGAAAAATAATAATATATATGGTGCGCCATTTAAGAAAATCGAGATTTTTCAATTTAAAATGATCCAAATATATTCGTTTATTTTGAACACCCTGTAGCATCTAATTAAAATTCCGTTGCATATATCTTTTACGTCATCTTCGAATAACGCTAATATCAAATATGAGTGATCTACCTTCAAAAATAATGGCGCTATCGTAATTTTTTTGCAAGTGTGAAAATTATTTTCTTCTTAGAAAAATTGAAATATTGGAAAAACTATTAGGTTTAGGTATGCATTATTATTAATAAAAAGTTGAAGAATTTTAAAAGGAATTCAAAACAAAATTTAAAAATAGGGTGTTTCATTTAAAAAATGTATGTTTTATTCGTCACGCTTTTTTGAGCCACCCTGTATACTTTAAAATAATTTTAAATTGTGCATCCTAAGAATCTTTACATCTTTTGTATTTACTATTTTCTCATAACTTTTGAAACCAATGAAATAATGAACTTTAGTCTATGGTCTTTCAACTAAACTCTGTACTTAGCTCTCTAGTTATCTATCTGATCGTATATCAGTTATTGTGGACCATTCTTCAAGCTTTCACCAAGTAAATGCTGGAGTCCCTCAGGGTTCAGTTCTGGCACCAACATTGTTTCTTCTTCACATCAACGACCTTCTCTCGTCCACAACTAATTCCATTCATATTGTCACCGACGATAGTACCCTTCACTCTTGTTTTCAGGTTCCTAAACACATTACTAAACCTAACTTGGAAAACAAACGCAGAGCGATGCAGATATCTCTTTCGCAGAATCTTAATTTAATATTGGATTGAGGCGCTAAAATTCGTCCATTTTTACTGCAGCCAGAAACACAATCATGTTCTTTGTCTAGCGAAAGAGACAACATCAAATGCACTCATCTCTCTGCTTATAGAGCGGCCAAGTTTTGACAGAGCAAAGACACCTTCAAATCTTGTGGGCGTCAGATGTGAAAGTAACCTTAGCTGCCAACGCAACCACATTTGTAATCCACTAGGCCACGGCAGCCTCAAAAGACTTGGATTTCTTTTCCGAGCCAAAAAAGTTTTCCCCTGTCCATAATATAATTAAAGTTAAAATTACTTTAAAAGAAATAAATTATTAATATATTTAAAATAACAATATATATTTATATACTTACTATACAGAGAAGGTTGAAAACTCTAAACATAGGTTCATAAGCTTCCGGTCGAAATTATTTTTTTATATTTTTTTAGGCAGATCCACAGTAGTTTTTTCGTAAAAAGTTTACCACATTGTTAAGACGCGACCCAAAAAGTTCTCGTTCTGGCAGTCTCGTTGAGATTTACGTGAACCTTTTATTTAGGGTTTGGACCCTTCTCCGTATAGTAAGTAAATTAAATATCTATAATTATTTAAAAGATTTCAATAATTTATTTCCTTTACAAGATAAATCCTTAACTTATATTATATTATACAACGGCTTAAAGAACAGAATACTTCTCTTCATAGGACATAAAGTTTAATTTTCTTAAAATCTTTTTTTAAATATCTATATTCTGGAGAAAAGCCAACTATTATTTTGTTTAAATGTTACTATCTATTGTAATTAAAAAAATTGTGCCATAAAAATCTTTTATTGTCATCTTTCTTACATTAAAAAGTAGCAAAACTTCGCGAAAACAGCCAAGTCCCTCACTCAGAATTATAACGAGAGACAGGCTGCAATTGCAGCTTGAAGTCCGAACACCCTGTTTAACTTAACCCCATATCGTTTTATTGTCAACGATTGTCCAGCCGTTCAAAATAATTACATTTTTTGGGTAAATAATGACGTCATCAACGCCGCGTCTTTTAACTGTGTTTGAAAACAGGTCAAAGAATGCCGCAAAGAGAGCGAATCCGCTGAAAAAAGACTGATAACAAGTAAGCTGGCGACTGTGTAGTTGTGGATGTTACAAATACGAAAAAAAAAAAAAATTAAAGAAAAATAAATAATTAAAATGTTAAGCAAATCGCGAATTGTGTCGGGCAACAGGAAAAGTGAGGTTAAAAATTATCCGCCGATATATAGATTTCAAGAGCATCAAGATTGGCTTGATCACATTCACGTCTTAAATTGTTGAAAATTAAAAATAGTTTTAAAGCAAATAAAATTAGGTAATTTCTACTGAGGTTATCCGAATCAGGTATTCAGATCATTTTAAAGTACCGCCATTTGTGGTGACTATTCACTTTAAATTCTGGGGGTTATAAGGTAAGCTTTAAAATAATGTTGAGCAAGACCCGCCATTCCATGTGATTTTTTTTTCAAACATGACTGTCAGCCTAATATGTATATCTCATCTCATTTCTTGCCAACAAAATTTGGTTTATGTTGTCTTACTAGAGTCCTCAAACTTTTTATAAAAATACCAAACAATTCAAAAGTTAGGAGGGGCCTTGACTTTACACAAGCACTGTATACAGGGTGTTTCTTAAATACATGCTACAATTTAAGGGGGTGATTCTTGGACTCAATTGAAGAAAAACTTCCCATGGAGATATGTCCTAAACGTCTTAACTCTTGAGATACAGAGTGTTAAAATTTTCAAAAAAATCGATTTTTTTAAAATATCCTAACTATCCTTTAACCCCATTTTGTTTTAATTTGGCAATATTATTACTGGCATTAAGGGGTTAATTTAACACTAACTTAATTACATTTAATAAGTCCAGTGGCGTCTCGACAGGCAACTGAAGGAATATTTCTAACCAAAAACGGTACGGCACTGACTATGTAAATACGTGTAAAGTTTTTGTACTTTCTTTAGATTAAGCAAATAAAAATACAGCTTTTGTGTCTTCTATTATTTTTCTGTTCCTTGTTTAGTTTAAAATAAAAAAAAACACAAAATTCACTTAATTGCATATTTTAAGACCATAAAAAAGCATTGGTGGATATTTTTTTTTAATAAGGTTATAATTTTTTTATTAGCAATTATGTAACACAAAATAATAAATACTTATTTAAAAAGGATTTATATCTAGTATAACAGTTTTTACTAAAATAAATGTTTTCGAAATGTTTTTTTTTTAAATTTTTACACCCTGTATCTCAAAAAGTTAAGACGTTTAGGGCATTATGTACAAATAAAGATTTTTTTTTTCAAATGAGTCCAAGAATCACCCCCTTAAATATTAGCATGTATTTATGGAGCACCCTGTAGTTATATAAAGCTTTGCATTGTTATAAAAACCATGACAGGCAATACGGATTTCGTCACAAGAGATCTACAGCAGATCTTCTTTCCTTCGTTTCACACAACTGAACAAGTCTCTTGAGTTTCTAGGTGAGTCCCAGATCGTTGCTCTTGATATATCTAAAGCTTTGACCAAGTCTGGCATGACGCACTTCTTAATAAACTTCCCTCCTACGGTCTTCTCCAACTAAACTCTGCTCTTGGCTCTCCAGTTATCTTTCTAATCAACGTATATCAGTCATTGTTGATGGCCACTCTTCAAGCTTTCACGAAATTAATGCTGGAGTGCCCTCAGGGTTCAGTACTAGCACCAACTTTGTTTCTTCTTCACATCAACGACCTTCTTTTCTTCCACAACCAATCCCATTCATAGTTATGCTGACGATAGTACCCTTCACTCCACTTTTCAGGTTCCCAAACCAATCTCTCAACCCGACTTGAAAGCAAACGCAGGGCGATGCAGATATCTCTTTCACAGGATCTCAATTTGATATTGATTGGGGCGCCAAAATCTCGTTCAATTTAATGCATCCAAAACACAATCATGTTCCTTGTCGCGAAAAAATCATCAAACACTCATCCTTTGCTTATGAGTGGCCAGGTTTTGCAGAGCGGGGACACATTTAACCTTGTGGGCATCACATTTGAGAATAACCTTAACTGGCATAAACACATTGTATCTATAGCCACCGCGGCTTCAAAAAGCTTGGATTTCTTTCCGAGCCAAAAAGTATTTTTCTCCTTCCAATTTATACACTTTGTATGTGTCCCAAATTCGACCCTCTCTGGAATATTGTTCTCATGTCTGGGGAATGGCATCCCCTTACAACCCTCAGCATTCTTGATGCCATTCAAAAAGAAGGGCTGTTCGTCTTATTAATGATCCTTTACTTACTCAAAGACTTCCTTCTCTTGCCCATCGTCGAGCTGTGGAGATCTATCGCTCTTCTATAGATACTTTTACGGCTTCTGCTCCGGACGAATTATCCAGTATAGTCTCCTCCTCTTGCAGCTCCCAACAGAGAAACTCGTCAGAGTGCTCTGCGCGTATGCATCCCTATACAGTTCAATTGGACAGGCCCCGAACTTCCCATTTCGTTCGTTCTTTATCCCTAGAGTTTCTAGACTGTGGAACCTACTGCCCGCGGAGGTCTTTTCCTTCCCCCCAAATCTTCAAGTTTTTAAGTCCCGTGTTAACAAACTCCCTCTTACTCCTGCTTAAGACACCCACGGTACGTTAGTATTTAGGCTTCTCAGCCTCGTGGATTGTCCAAAGAGTATCCGATATTAGGGCACTTTGCTGCTACAAAATGTTTTATTTCTTAATTTTAAAAGTACTTTTCCTAAACACTAAATAAAAACCAATGGGAATCAGACAAATTTCAAAAGCTCGTTATAAAGAAATAAAAGCTTTCATGAAACGAACCGAAAAGTTTTTCGCTTTTTGGATTTTTCGAGCCGTCTGCAACATGCACCAACTTTCATGTCTGCGTAATTGGGCACAAAGTGGAAAAGTTTAGAATTTATTTTATAATGAAGTTTCGAAAAAAAACATAAAAAGTGTTTTAAATTGTGAACGTACCGTCTTTTAGAATATGGGAAGCAATAAAATTAATAACCTTATTTTACAAAAAAAAACTGGAAAAGTTTTTTTACCAAACTTTTTTCGATATTGTAAAGTATAAAAGAGACAAGCTTTTTCTTCTTTTAGTTTTAATAATACCAAAAAGTTTTATGTTTTCTTGTTTTATTTTTAAGGTTTTCTTGTTTGATTTAGATTTTTATTTTAACTGCAGTTTTGTCATATCCTGTTTTGTTTAATAGTAAGGTCATATTGCTATTGTAAATTATTATTATAACAGTGTATACAGGGTGATCGGTTATATTTTAAACGGGGTCTACAAGCTTTATTGTTTAAGATTAAGAAATATTTTAAATACAAAAGTTTTAGGGCTGTATCGGAACCGCCAGGTTTTGCAAAAATAAACAATTGACAATCGCAAAGTAAACAAATAAGCATCAACTTTGGTATTTTAAATGGAACTCCATGTATATTTTAGGCTTGTTGGAAAGAACATATTTTTCTGTTTTCAAAATATATACTTTGTCTATGTCTGGACCACTAGTTACCTCAGGAAATGACTCTGAATCATGGAAAACTCAGCCGCTCTGATTTATAGACAAATTAACATGAGTTGCTTTGGTTTCATTTGTTTCTTTTAATATGGCCTTTCTGGTATTTGTTTTGGTTAAAATATATATTGTTTGTAATAATAAATATTTTAATTTAAAAGAAAATGAAGCTACATTGATTTTTGGTCATTATTTTTTTACTTAAACCAATTAAGTTCTATAACACTTTATTAACAATAAATAAAGAAAATAATTCAATAATGAATTAGGATATTATTTTATTCTATCTGTCCAGCCTCTTTTATTTCAAAAGCATATTTGTAATATAAATAAAATATTAGGTATGTTAGTTCATTATTAAATAATTTTGTTTATTTATTGTTTATAAAGTTTTATAGAACTTCAAGTTGTTTAAGTAAAAAATAATAACCAAATAACAATGACGCTTTATTTAAAAAAAAGAACGTCAATTTTTAGAGAAACAAATGAAACTAAACCCGCCCGTGTTAAATTGTCTATGAATCAGAGCGGCTGACTTATCCAGGACTCAGTAATTTTCTGCGATAAGTGGTGGTCCAAGCATAGACAAAGTATACATTTTTTAAAACAGAAAAATATACCCTTTCCAATGAACTTAAAATATACATGGTGTTCCATTTAAAATAACAAAGTCCATGCTCATTTGTTTACTTTTCGATTGTCAATTGTTTATTTTTTTCAAATCCTGGCGGTTCTTAATAAACTATCTCAAGCAATAAAGCGTGTAGATCCCGTTCAAGATATAATCAAACACCCTGTACACGGATGGATTTAACTATACCTGAAAAATTAGAATTTTTAGTATTTTGAAAAAAAGTATTTCTTCTTAAAAATTTTTGTTTTGTCTAAAATGCGTAAAAGCTATACTAAAAATTGCCCCAATATATACAGGGTGACAAAATAAAGTGTTAGGAAAATAAATAAATTCCTTTCGCCGTAATTATTCATCAAAAAGATCTTTCTTTTTTGACAGCTAAGAGAAGAATTCCTGCTCTTCCAGTGACCCCTCCGGGTTTTGCCTTCCACATAGGACTCACCAGTCTGGTTGTACCGGGTTTATGATGAATAACATGAAAAGCAAGAGTCTCCTTATGTGAACAACGTCGTTGTTCGACGGTAAGATATAATCTCGCCGTTGATGCTGCACTAAAAAGCAGCATTCATCGAGAGTTTTACCAGGAGTCGGCAACTAAGATTTAAAAAAACACCTTAATCAAAATAATACCTTACTTACGTAATTATATACGAAAATGATTTCTTCTGTTTTTTAACAGTTAAAAGAAGAACTTCTGCTTGCATGTCATTTTCCAGGACCTCTCCAGTGACGCGTTTTGCCTACCCCATAGGACTTATTAAACTGGCTGTAAAGGGTTCGTGTATTCCTTTATTTCATTTTTTTCTTTTATTATAATAACATTTGTGTTTCAACAAATAATAAATCAGTGAATAAAACTCCATATCTAATTTTAGGAATTTATTTCTAAAAATCTTAAAGAAGTTCGCTTGTTTTTAAAAACTCTAAACAAACATCATGAACTATGCAAATCTAAAAACTTCGCAATAAAATAAAAGCTTTTGGGAAAATGAACTAAAAAGTATTTTGCTTTTGTATTTCTCGAGCCGTCTGTGAGGTAAAACAACTTCTATGTCTATGTACTTTAACACAAAGTAGATATATAAATGTTATTTTAAAATAGAGTTTAAAAAGGCACAAAACTACAATGTAAGCATTTGAAAAGAGAAAAAATAGTCGGTATTTCGCTCCACGTTTAATTTAATGGACTTGGCGCGCATTTATGCTTTTCAAGGGAAAAAAGATCAACTGCTCACACAAAAGGACAAATGGACCAAAAATTTAATTTTTCGAAAAAGTCATTATTCAACTTTTTGGTTGTAAAAAATATGGATTTACGAAGCGAAAATGCCGATTTTGATTACAGGGTTCGCAAGAACTTATAAAACATCATTTTTTCCAAGAGTAAACCACTTTTATTTTTTTAAAATAATAATAGAACATTTTATTGAACTCTATAATCTGGCGAAAACGCCTTAATCACATTCGTTTATAGCTGAAAAATTGTGTTAGGTAGAAATTTGGAGAAATAGGTGCTTAAATAGCAATAGCAACAACAACAGGTCTTTTAGGTCTTTTTGCTATAAAAATATAAAATCTATTATTTTTGATAACTCCAAAATCAGTTTCATGAAACTTTTAAATATCCCTGTAACATTTATAAAGTTATTTAGAATGCTATCCTAAATACATTTTTCCAATACCATTTTGCCTAAAAATGGAAAAAAGGTAGTTTACCTTTGACACAAAATCATATTTTTACGTTTTTGCGAACCCTACAATTTTGTTCTATTTGTCCTCTTGACAACCCCATGCGTGGACAGTCTGTAGATAGCTCAAATCTTTGTAATAAACCACATAATTTCTGAATTAATGATATTTTTGTAAACCCTGTATTTTTACAGGACTCTTGATGATTGAAAAACCCTGGACATGAAATGATAAGAGCAAAGACCTAATAGCAAAGGTTTATAAATCTCCAAAAAGAACTTTTCCCCTGGCACATACCTTACCGAGTATTGAACTATAATGTATTTTCACTTCATCGAGGGAGTCATTACACTGTCTGCCTTCTTCCCTACTAAAGTTTTTAACATGTGGGCATATCAATGTCTAGTTCGCAAAGGTGATTTAAAAGAGTGGGATATTCAGGGAAAGTTTTGTGGGCTCTAACCTAAAGTAATTTATATCGTATTACAGGTATATTTTTAAGTTCATATTTTCCTTTTAATGCTGTATAGAATGCAAGAAAATAAGGTAATTTCAGAAACCTGCGGCAACCCGATTTTGACGAAATTTGGCATACGGGGCTTTTGGGGCGCTAAAGATTTTTGGCGGAAACGTTTCGTTCTTGAGATATTCATCATCAGACTTGAAATTTAAACTAATCCTATTTTTACAATATTCCACCTTCTTTGCACACAAATCTTGATTTTAAAGCTAAAGTGGCACACAATATTTGATTTTCACCTTTTAAAACCTCGTTTCTTTACGTATTTTACATTATTTTTGGATTAAATTGCATAGCTATACTTTCAATCATTTCAATCCCAGTGTGCCATGAAGCCCTATGTGTATGTATGGTTGCCGCATTATCAAAGAAAAGCCACGCAATTTATTGCAAGAATAATTTTAAAAACGTACAAAAACGGAGGTTTTAAAAGGTGAAAATCAAATATTTTGTGACACTTTAGCTTTAAATCAAGAATTGTGTGCAAAAAGAAGGGGAATATAGTGAAAATAAGCTTAGTTTAAATTTGAACTTTCATGATGAATATCTCGAGAACGAAAAGCTTCCGCCAAAAATTCCGTTTCAGATTCGTAATCAGCGCCCCGAAAAATCCCCATATGCCAAATTTCGTTACAATCGGAGTTGCCTGCAGGTTTCTAGAAAATTACGGAAAATAATACCATTTTTTAGGTAAAATTTTATCCGAAAATGTTTTGGTTCCAAGATAAGGTGTTAAAGTTTTAAGTAAAAAATGCCTTTTTTTTGTCATAACTTATCTACCATTTCAGATATTATTACACAATTTAGTGCACTTCTTTCGACCATTACCTTAATTTTTTTGGTGTAAAAGTTAAAAAAATAAAATATCAGTGGCGTTGAAGCAAAATGTTTACTGATTTTTTTTAAGAACTTACTGTCAGAGCTAATTTGGTTACTTGTTATTTTTTCATATGACAAACGGTTTTCGTTAAAAAAAATTAGAACCATTTTAATGCATGGCATAAATCGCTAAAATATGATATGGTGTTTTGTATGTAAAATTCGTTTTTTACTCTTCTTAAAAATTGTAACTACTAATTATTTTTTAATTAAGTTAAAATTGTAGTAATGTAGGTTTTTGACCTTTAAAAAAATTTACATTCATTAAAATGCCTTTTATTTCTTTAAACAAAAATTGTTCGTTGTACTTAAAAATAACAAAGGACCCAATTAACTGAAAAATTTACAGGTTAAATAATTATTTCAAAAATAATAATAATTTTAACAAAAAACAGTGACGTGCTATTTTTTCTTGAAAAAATTCAATTCAAAGCTTGTTTAAACGCCAGTGGTATTTTTTAAAACTTTTACAAAAAAGTGATGAGAGTGGTAGAAAAGGTATGACAAAAAACATTTTTTCTTAAATCTGTAACATCCTGTATCTCCAATAATCTCGTCCATTTTAATACATCCAAAACACAATCATGTTCCTTGTCGCGAAAAGAGTCATCAAATACTCATCCTCTACTTATAAGCGGCCAAGTTTTACAGAGCAAAGACACCTTTAATCTTGTGGGCGTCGCATTTGAAAGTAACCTTAACTGGCATAAACACATTGTATCTATAGCCACGGCAGCTTCAAAAAGCTTGGATTTCTCTTTCAAACCAAAAAGTATTTTTCCCCTCTAATTTATACACTTTATATGTGTCCCAAATCCGACCTCCCTTGGAATATTGTTTTCATATCTGGGGCATGGCGTCCCCCACAACCCTAAGCACGCTTGATTCTATTCAAAGAAGAGCTATTCGTCTCATTAATGATCCTTCACTTACAGAAAGGCTTCCCTCTCTTGCCCATCGTCGGTCTGTGGGGATTTTACGCTTTTTTATAGGTACTCTACGGCTTTTGCTCTAAAGAAGTCGTCCAGTATAGTTCCTCCACTCACGGTTCCCAACAAAGAAACTCCTGGTTCCGCGCGTATGCACCTCTCATACGGTCTAACTGGACAAGCCCCGAACTTCCCACTTTGTTTGTTCTTTTATCCCTAGAGTTTCTAGAATGTGGAACCTACTGCCCGCGGAGGTCTTTCCTTCCCCCAAATCTTCATGTATTTAAGTCCCGTGTCAACATAGTCCCTCTTACCTCGCTTAAGACACCCACGGTACGTTAGTATTTAGGCTTTTAGCCTTCATGGTTTGTCCAAAGATAAAAATAAAAATACAGTGTACACAACGAAAAATATAATTTTAAAATAACCCTGTATAATTAGGTATAAATAAACTTTTAAGGACCTATTTGGATAGGTGCATTGCACTATTATTGTGTAAGCCAGTTCTTTAAAGATCTTTGATAAATCTTTAAAAAAAATTGTTTTAAATTTCATTTTTAAAAATAACAATTATTTAAAAACAAGTTAAATAATTTAAACTTAATGATTTTAGCACAAAAGATGAATTGAATTTCTGACTTTGTCACCTTAAAATTAAAACAAAATATACAGGGTGTCCGGGAAAATGTGGGAAATCTCTCGCACACGTATGGAACAGATGAAAATAACACGACAAGTTCCTATAAAATTTTCCGTTTAAGCCCCCTGCGGAGATATGATCCCCTAAAGGGGGCAGCTAGAAATCGATTTTTCGTGAATAACTTTTAAAGCGCTCTGTATAATTTGATAATATTTTTAGTACGATGCATACTAGTAAAGACCTCTTAAAATAGTGCCCTTGAAACTTATGTCGCTTCTTTAGTTTGCCAGGGACGGACTAGTTTTCGCACATTATTGATAATATTTTTTACGCCCTGTATGGTGAAGACACAAAAAATATGTTTTTGGGTAGTTTAAACCTTTTGCTAAAAAAAAGGTACTCTTGTTTGACATCGATAAAATGAGCCGTTTTCGAGTAAAAAATTATTTTAACAACATTTGCAACAAATTCCTGACCTGCTACGGAGGACTTCAATACTGAATCAAAATTACAAATTACATCGAAAATAAAATATTGTATTATTAAACAAAAATAAACTCTTATTGTTAAAATAATTTTTTACTCGAAAACGGCTCATTTTATCGATGTCAAACAAGAGTACCTTTTTTTAGCAAAGGTTTAAACTACCCAAAAACATATTTTTGTGTCTTCACCATACAGGGCGTAAAAAATATTATCAATAATGTGCGAAAACTAGTCCGTCCCTGGCAAACTAAAGAAGCGACATAAGTTTCAAGGGCACTATTTTAAGAGGTCTTTACTAGTATGCATCGTACTAAAATATTATCAAATTATACAGAGCGCTTTAAAAGTTATTCACGAAAAATCGATTTCTAGCTGCCCCCTTTGGGGGATCATATCTCCGCAGGGGGCTTAAACGGAAAAATTTTATAGGAACTTGTCGTGTTATTTTCATCTGTTCCATACGTGTGCGAGAGATTTCCCACATTTTCCCGGACACCCTGTATATTAAATAGAAGAAAATCGCTATTTTAAAAGATTAAAAAGGAAAGTTGTGGCTTACAATTAAAAATGACCGTATTTGTAACTTTTCCCGTTTGTAAAAAACGTACAATAGTAACTGTACAGGGTGTTTTCTAATTGCGGTGGGCGTATTACTAAGCCACTTTAATTAACAAAAGTTTATATAAATATTGAGTCCTCAAATTTGTCGTTCTCAAGATACAGGATATTAAACTTTTCAAAAACTTAAAAATTTCTAAAAAACTTTTTTAAGGCAACTTTTTAGATTAAGTATAAGCATTATTTAATTAAGTATTTGTTATTGTTGCTAATGAAAGTTATAATACCTGATTTTTAAAAGAAAACTAAGCCAGGTACGTAAACATATTAGGATACAAAAAGTTTTATTTTTAAGTGTTTTATCCGAAAAACAATATAAATGCTGCATGAAAGCGTGTGCCTCACTTCTGCCAGACAAATCTAAGAGAGGTACCATCAAACATATAAATCGTTTCTGAATGGACTTCTAAAATGTGCTGGGAGCGAGATTGGCGAGAATGTGATGTTGGCGTGTTGTCAAGAAAATCCAGTCTTTTGCTCCGCACCACCAGCCCTCTGGTCTACCTGCATATTCGTAGACTCAGATTGCATGTTTCAGTAAACAAAATCAAGAGATATTTCAGAGGTTCAAGAAACTAAGTTAGCTCTTATTAAAAGGAAAATGAAAACGATGGTTATAGGCAAAAAAAGGTCAAAGAATTTGCAAAAGGAAGAAATCCCAGAGTTTGTACTTCCAGCACTGATCAAAGCCATAGCAATGCAAGTAATAGCCATTATCTGAGAGTGGCTGCGGGGCATGCCGGACAGACAGAATATACGAATGAGACTAAGTGATGTAAAAATAAGGAAATGGCGTAGCTACTAAGAAAAAAGTGAAAATAGTGGAGTCTAAAAATGAGGTTACAGAAACTTCAGTGAACCAACGATGAAGGCCTCAGTTCCTTATGTCAGATTTCTACAGGAATATATTGGTGCCGAGACCAAGGAATGCTCTGAGATGAGCGCTTATTGTATCGTTATGAAAGAGGTAAAATAGTGTTAACTCAAGTGATTGGAAAGTACACTATTTCAAATGCACCTACAAGAAACTGGTAGTTTTGAAGCTTGAAGACATCAGTTGATATACTGGCCACATTCTTTTAGAAGAACGTCATTCTGTTCGCCACTCAATAGTTTCGGATGTCGATTATATTTTGGCTCAAAAGGCATGGAGGTTGGAAGATCTTCTTCTAGTCTTGGAGGGATATATTGCTGAATCCTATGTTAACAAGGTGGAAATTTCAGAAGATTTGCACGTATATCCTACCAATATTTCCATATTGAAGCAACAGTTGAAAGATAGAATATTAACGTAGTTAAAGGTGCATAACGATACCCCAAACAACAAATTTTAAAACTGTTAATTCAGTATTATTTCTCCAATTTCTTTTGCTAGTTTAACTCAAATTGCACAATACTGTAATGTCAATACTAACCTAGTTTTTTAAAATATTTGTCATAAATAGTTACTTTTATAAATAAATCCTAATATTTCCACGAGCATACTGTTTTTTTACTCATTACTTTTTGTCAGGCTGAAAATATTACTTTCGTAGCTAGCAACGCTTAGCAGCCAGGTAACACGAAGGTTTCTCTTTCGTTATCATTCGCGTTGCTAGGACCACAAAGTTTTTCGCATTTATACAGTAGTGAGAAAAAGTCATTTTCTTGTTAATGAAATTAGGTAAGATGCGTCCGCCGCTGCCATTGATCCCACTAATTTAAAATAGTTTAAGACTAAATTACCGTCCTAGCTCGACAAACATCTTAGCCAAATTTTATTAAAATGTGATAATGCATATTTGGGATTTAAAAAAATCCGATTTTCTTTTTAAAGTTTAACAGTCTGTACTTAATCTTAAAGCATTGCCGGGTCTATGTTTATATGAACTTTTTTTTCATAAAATTGACTCAGGAATATGCCTTTAAATTTCCTTATCGCAACTATAAAACACCCTATATATGTGTTTTTTAATAAAATTCAGAACAATACAAAAGAACGTCTTTTTATATTTGTTGTTAAAAAGTCTCATTTTCTTTTTATTATTTATTTCCAGTAACAACAAAATTAATTTAATTGATCCAAAAAAAATGTGATTTAAATAAGAAGCAGAAATAATTTTAATAAATGCTATTAAAATACAAAAGGAAAATAATTTCTTATAATTAAGCTGTAAATAAACATATTTTTATTTTATTTTTGACAAACGATAAATGGTTTATTATTTGTCAATTAAGAAAAAGGTAATATTAAATTTAGGCGTTTCAAACATAATTATAAAACAGAAATAAGTATATGGGTCAATGGATTTTTATTTGTCCAAGCGCAAAATGAATCTGTTCCTGGTAAAAAGAAAAACAAAAAATATTTATTAATTTAAGTGTTTTATTGGTCATTTTTTTTTTTAATTGATTTTATTAAAAACAAATCCTTAACTAAAAATTGTTGTTATTATTTCTGCAATTTACTGCTTTTTATTAGTTCTTTAATTGATTTAAAGTGACATATTTTATAAGATTACACTTGGTCCCCATGCAACAATAGTATCATTAACTTCATATTACTAAAAATGCTCCCATTTAAATAACTGTAATATTAAAAAGTTAATATATGGGTATACCACTTATTAAGAAAAAATATGCTATAATTTTTTAAAATAGTTCAGTTTAGCATTTTTGCATCTATCTATCTATCTATGTAACGGAATCTTTGAGCCTAATTTTTACCAACTTCCAGCGATTCAATTTCTTTGAAACTTGCACACGTATCAAGGACCGATGACAATGCAATAATTTAAAAACAGTATCCCGTTATCCTGATTAGGACCGCCAGGATAAATAAATTCCTTTACAGATCCTCTGTGCTACTCTTGACAAAATGGCGAAGGAATTTTTAGTGAATAAACTGGAGCATTTATTTTTAAAAAACTAATTGATATATCGAACTAAAAATGAAAAATAAATAATAGTTTAAAAAAACTAAAAAACACGCTTTTATATGCAACCGAACTAAAAATTAGAAAATAATTTTTCATTACAAAGAGTTTGTCACTTCAGAATAAGCGTGGGGTGCTTAATATATTAAATGTTATAATTATTCTATTTGCAAATATCTATGAGGGAAAAGTTATGAAAAAATATTTATATTTAGTCCCAAAAATAGTCCACATGTCCGTCAGACAACCACGAATTTTTTTGGTTAAAATATAAATTGCGTGGTGTATACACTGTCGATGTCGGTAAGTCGGTATTTCTAGTAAATGATTGCAACCATTTGTCATTTTTTCTCTGTCATTACTGCAGCCTTAGTTGACCAAGTTTCGCAAAAAATAGTGGTTGGCTTTAATGTGTGTCCGTCGGACAACCAGAAAACTTACGTAAGTTATTAATATTTTTATTTAATTATGGTGTTTAAGATCATATATGACCTAAATTGTACTGTTAGCATAAAAAAGTCAAAAAATAAAATATGTTCTATTAGACAGTTTAAGATTTAAAAAGATCAAAAAATGTCCGTCGGTCAACCAGTCTCTTGAAAAAGCCAGTCTCGTGAATAATTGAGGTAAGTTATTATTATTTTTTAATACATTTTGGTGTTTAGAATAATGATATAAATTTTACTGGATGGTCTTTTTGTCAGGTACACGCCTGGAAAGAATGGGACCGCTTCGGTCCTGGTCCCGGGGTATACGAGCTGACCCTGTTCAGCCCTATTGACCCCTATGAACTGGCCGGTCGCCTGAAAGAAAATAAAAGAAAAACCCCTCAAAAAACCCAAAAATTCTAATTAAAAAACGACGTTTCGGTGGCAAGTATTCCACCGTTGTCAAGTTATAAATAAAGTTAAACAATAAAAATAAAAAATTAACTATAATTTAAATTAGAATTGATTAAATTTTATGCTTTTAAAATCGCAAACTGAAAATAGTTTGACATATGTGTCATGAGTGACATAAGTAACTGGTGTATTTATTATTTGTAAGACAAAAAAGGTAATGAGTTAATTGATTTTTAGCTTTCCTGAAGATACTTCAGTATCGAGCAAAGGCAACCAAGTGTTATTTAAATTAACTGAAATTGATGCTACACAATTATCTTTATTTATTAATATATACGCACTTTCTTTGATTTTGCGTTTTTAGAATAAGTTTCCTTTGCTAAAATACTCGAAGCATCCCAGTTTATTCTGTGATTGTTATCAAATGCGTGTTGACAGATTTTTGATTTATGAAATTCTGTGTTTTTAATGTATGACATGTGTTCTTTTATTCGTTGAATTTTATTTGATAGTCCGGGAATGTATGGTAAAAATAAAATTGTAATAGGTCTATTTTGATTTTGTCTTATATTTGGATTTTCAAATTCATGGAAACAATTATTTATAAAATCAAGAAGATAATTATTTTGAATTAAAATATCTTTTAAATAATCTTTTCATTGTTTATATTTTGATTAGAACAAATGACTTTAATTCTATCACATAGACTTTTTACAACTCCTTTTTAACCATTATGGGGTAATTTGAGTTAAAGTTTAAGTATCTATTTGAATGAGTAGGTTTTCTGTAAATTTTTGTTTCGAAATTATTTAAATCTTTTTTTATTAAAATGTCAAGAAAAGGTAGTTGTGAGTTGTTTTTCTTCTAAAGTAAACCTAATAGTTGGTTCTTGTGTATTAATGTGTGTTAAAAAATTATTTAAACAGTGTTCATCATGAAAACATTTAAAATGTACTATGTTAAATAGGATATTTTAAAATTTAAAAAATGTTCGTCGGAAATCTCTTGAAAAATCAGTCACTTGGATAACTGAATTGTTGTCTTTAGAACAACTGGATTGTCCTTGGGATATGGTAATATGGCTTTATGATTGAAAAGTTAGCTAGCTCTGTTGGTAGTGACCCTGCTTTTTGATCTTGATTGTTTCGAGTTCGAATTATGTGTAAATGGGACGTACCTAATAATGGTTTTTCTGGTTTTATTGTTGAAACTGTTTAAAATGCTCTGCTCATTGCAGATTACAATTAGAAAAGTAATTAATTAAGTAATAAATATTTATAAAAGTATAAAAATTTTAAAACCGGGACAAAAAAAAGTTGATTGGCCTATATACCAAGTGGATTAAAGCAGATTTTCGGTAAAAAAAAATCAATTCAATACTGACTTTAAAACCATTTTTTTTTAGTGTTTCGAACAATTAAAAATAAATAGACTCTAGTTAAAAATAATACAATAATATGCCAAATAGAAATAAACTTGCTGTTTTTTTCCACGCAAAGAAAATGCTTTTCAATTTTATATATTATTTTTAAAGAGATGAAAAGAAAGCTACTAAAAAAAGGCTAAGTATTAAATTCCAAGAGTATTATAAAAATTTCCGGAAGCTCTAAAAATAAAACCAGGCTCCATACAGGCTCTTTTTTATTAAACATAAAAGAAGAAAACCAAATAAAACAACATACCGATTAATTAGAAAAAAATTCCCAATGATATCTCAGTGGTGTACTTCTTTTCTTAATGATATTGGCTGTGGAGCTCACTGAAATTCCACTTGATCAAATAATCCTAATTAGGGAAAAGCTTTACAAGTGCCTTATTACATAAAATAAGTGTATTAAATATCATCTAACTCAGTTAAAGGGTTTTGAAGATATCCAAAAAATATCGACTTCTTGTAAAAACTTTAACGCCATGTATCTAAGAAATAAAGCAAATTCGGACATATTATGTTTATAGAAACATTAAGTAGGCGCGTGGGGGTCAAATAGACCCCCAACTGTAAACATTCAATATTCACTTCCTCCTTAATTTGTTTTTAAACTGCTAAATTATATGTTTAGTTAAAATTATGTTATTTCAATGTATGAATAATTAAATAAAAAAGTTGCCCGGAAAAAAAATAGTCGTATTAAAAAATTTAAATGTAATTAAATTGAAGTCACTGTCATTATTTTTGTAAAAGCTGATTATGGGTCCGCAATTCAAGAAAGGCAAAAAACTGAATTTTATTATTTATAAGTACTTTCCAACTTTGCCTAAGTTAATATAAATTAATTAAAATAAATTATTTGAGCCCCAAAATGGTTTTCGTAGTTAGACCCTTATTATTAAAATTAAAAAAAAATTATAATCTTCTTGGTTACATTTATCTCGCACAGAATTTTCACATTATGACTAGAAAACATAAAATGAAACTAAAAAAACATGATTCTCTTTAAGAAAAAATACTTAAAATATTTATTATACCAAATAGGGTGGGAGTTTATTCTAAATCTGTTCCTTCTTGTTGACTTAGAGCTAGGCACTGCTCACAAATTGTATTCATACGATGTTTGCACATTGGCTATTCATATTTCACACAAAAATTTGATGTCTTATTTTATAAATGAATGGTGTTGTTTTTTTGTTAATGTAAGCATATACCTAACAAGGTTTCAGGACTGTACCTAGAGATTTTTTCTCTAATTGTAAAAATCTTAAAGTTTTTACAAAAATGACAACTCTGGGGGTCAATTTGACACCCACGCACCTACTAAAGGGTTAAGTCTCGTACCGTAGTTAGGAAACACACTGTATAGTATATACTGTTTGTAAATTTCTTTATTGTTTTTAATTTTTTGTATATTTTCCAGTTGCTTTCCACTTCTTTTATTTCTTAAACAAATCAATTTAAAATTAAAATAAAATTATGGCGTAAATACTATATTTAAAATTAAAAAAATAAATAATAGTTTAAAAAAACTAAAAAAACACGCTTTATATGCAACCAAACTAAAAATTAGAAAATAATTTTTCATTACAAAGAGTTTGTCACTTCAGAGTAAAAAGCGTGGGGTGCATTTTACTATTTTTCATAACTTTAACCTCATAGATATTTGCAAATAGAATAATTATAACATTTAATATATTAAGCACCCCACGCTTTTATTCTGAAGTGACAAGCTCTTTGTAATGAAAAATTATTTTCTAATTTTTAGTTCCGGTTGCATATAAAAGCGTGTTTTTTAGTTTTTTAAACTATTATTTATTTTTCATTTTTTAGTTCGATATATCAATTAGTTTTTAAAAATAAATGCTCCAGTTTATTCACTAAAAATCCTTCGCCATTTTGTCAAGAGTAGTATTAGGACACAGAGGATCTGTAAAGGAATTTATTTATCCTGGCGGTCCTAATCAGGATAACAGGATACTGTTTTGAAATTATTGCATTGTCATCGGTCCTTGATACGTGTGCAAAGTTTCAAAGAAATTGAATCGCTGGAAGTTGGTAGAAATTAGGCTCAAAGATTCCGTTACATAGATAGATAGATACAACCCAAGCTAATAAAAGCGTGTTAAAAACAAAAAAATTAAAAGGGCGTTTTGTAAATAAGGTATTTTTGCAAAGCTTTTCTTAATGAAAATATTGGTAATTATATACAGGGGCGAAACAGAATTCATACATTTTTAAAATAAAATATCCTGTATAACATATCACTATTAAAAAGATATTTAAAGAAGCTTTGAAAAAATACACCCTTAGTATCTTACTTTAGTAGTTTACGAAGTATGGCCTTTCAAATAAGCTATATGGGTATTAAGTTATCTCCATTTTGTAGTGAGGTAATGATTAAATATTCTAGGGTTATAAAGTACTAATCAGGGGTTTTAAAATAATGTACCTAAGATCCTCCTTTCCATTTAGTAATTTTGATAAGTTATTTTCATTGTATTTACGCATCAATTTCAGTGTGTAGATTAAATTTTTAAATTGATCTATTTAAAAAATAAAGGAACGTTAAAGAAACGCACTGTACAATCTATGAAAGTAGTCTATTTTAATTGGCTTTTATAAAATTGACCCTAATGCATAAACATTTAAGGAATCAAAATACTGTCTAAATTTAAATTTTAAATAATTTTTATGTTTAAAATCCGGGACACGTATTATTACAGATCAGAAGAACCTGTTTATTCTTTCAAATTTACATAAAGCTCGAAACGCAATTCAAGCTTTTACAAGTAAATAGTAAAACTTATTTTCATACATATGAGGGTGGAATTAGGGTTTATTTAACTTGGTAGTACAGTTTCTACTTTCATAGCAAACAAGTAAGTGGGTGTAAGATGTTTAAAGTTTATTGAATGTGTTCGTTTAACCTGATTCCTTAGTATAATGTAAATTCCCTATCTTAACCTAAAATATTAAAAGCTTTTATTAGAAATGATAAATATTGTAAAAAACAACAATGTTTTATTTAAAACATAGTCTAAATGCACACTATGTCTATAAAATTTTTTATAATATAGCACCCAATACTACAAAAATTATTTAAAATAGTTAATTGTTATTTCTATTATGCGTCCGAATTGCATTTCATTTTTAACTTTCGAACAGTTGCTACATTAATTATTATATTTGGGCATTTTAATAAGCTCATACCAATGATTTTTTATAGGCAAATGATTGCGCAGTAAGTCATAAATATACAGGGTGAGATGAATTTTTTCGTTTATCGTATGCATTTCTTACAGAGGTGAAAAAATTAACATTTTGCGTTGACCGTTTAATTCCTTCATTATTTTTGTACAAGAAAGGCTTACCTTATTTTAATCGATATCTTGGACCCTTTTTCATATAAAAATAAAAAAAAATTATTATACAGAATTTTGGTAGGTTTAAATTTAAAATGTGATTATATGAAAACAGGTTCAATATATCTATTTTAATAAAGTATACCTGTTTAGTACAAAAAAGTAATAATAAAGGAATTAAACGGTCAAACCAAAATGTACAATTTTTTACCTTTGTAAAAATACATACAATAAACGAAAAAAATCGTCTTACCCTGTATAATTATGACTTACTTTGCAATCATTTGCCTATAGAAAAAATCATTGGTATGAAATTAAATGCCCAAATATCATTATTATTGTGGCAACCGTTCAAAAGTTATGAATAAAATACATTTTTTTATTCTTACTTTAAGGTTAATAACTCCCTAAGGAAGCGCGATAGATTTTTTTATACCAGTATACTTGTACTAACACTCTTTTGTCTTTCTCTATCACCCCTATCATTTTTGACCTCACCTTTCTGTACACCTTGTTAATTGGATTTATGTACCTTACCCCAAATTTTTTAGTTTTAAAAAAATATTAACTTAAATGTTATAAATTTAAAGTATTTTAAAGTGTCCTAGTATTGGGGTTTTCATAATTTTTCCAACTATGATATACATTGTTTGACAACTTTTGAGATATTTGGTTTAAGCACTCTCTAGTATACCAAAAACAAAATGATATTTAGCTTTTTTACGCATTATAAATTTCTTGACCCTATAATAAGTTTTTAAGAATATTGCCTAATATAATAAAAAATATGTACATAATAATAATACTTTTTTCCCGTGCATGATATACCCTATTTTTATCTTATTTTTAAACTGACATTTTTAAGTGTTCTCTAACAATATAAAATATATATTTATTATTATTTTTTTAGTGAAGCTATTTATTTATTTATATTCCTAAAAAATACATTGATTTTATATTGGGTTCCTATCTGTTTATTTTGCTAATTATTCAACAATATATAAGTTACATTAAATTTATTTTAAAAATATCCTTATTTAGTTTGTAGGTTTATTAAAAATAAATTTTATTTGTATTATTAAAATAATAGTAAATAAAATCTGAGGACATTACGTTATTTACTTAGTATGTAATTTTTATTGAATTTTTTAAAATTTTTTATTGCGTTTGGTAGCTCGTTATATTAAATAAATCCATTATAAGTTACTGCATTTTTGGCATTATTTTTGTAGAGGTAAAAATAAATCATTGCAAGTTATTGTACCGTAGTTATGTATGTTGTTTCGATTTGGTAAAATGAAATTGTTTCTATTTTGTCTGTTCATTATTTTACGTATTGAGAATAATTGCTGATGTAAAATACTTTTTAAAATGTTAAAATTCTCGTTTTAGTAAAAATAAATACAGGGTGTCAGGAAAATGTGGGGAAATCTCGCACTTTTACAGTATTACTGGAACAGATGAAAATAACACGACAAGTTCCTATAAAAGTTTTCCGTTTAAGCCCCCCTGCGGAGATATGATCCCCTAAAGGGGGCAGCTAGAAATCGATTTTTCGTGAATAACTTTTAAAGCGCTCTGTATAATTTGATAATATTTTAGTTACGATGCATACTAGTAAAGACCTCTTAAAATAGTGCCCTTGAAACTTATGTCGCTTCTTTAGTTTGCCAGGGACGGACTAGTTTTCGCACATTATTGATAATATTTTTACGCCCTGTATGGTGAAGACACAAAAAATATGTTTTTGGGTAGTTTTAAACCTTTTGCTAAAAAAGGTACTCTTGTTTGACATCGATAAAATGAGCCGTTTTCGAGTAAAAATTATTTTGCCATTTTGCAACAAATTCTGACCTGCTACGAGAGGACTTCAATACTGAATCAAAATTACAAATTACATCGAAAATAAAATATTGTATTATTAAACAAAAATAAGCTCTTATTGTTAAAATAATTTTTTTACTCGAAAACAGCTCATTTATCGATGTCAAGCAGAGTGCCTTTCTTTTTAGCAAAAGTTTAAACTACCCAAGAACATATTTTTTGTAAGTCTTCACCATACAGGGCGTAAAAAATATTATCAATAATGTGCGAAGAAACTAGTCCGTCCTGGCAAACTAAAAGAAGCGACATAAGTTTCAGGGCACTATTTTAGGAGTCTTTACTAGTATGCATCGTACTGAAAATATTATCCAAATTATACAGAGCGCTTTAAAAGTTATTCACGAAAAATCGATTTCCTAACTGCCCGCTTGGGAATCCTTATCTCCCGCAGAAGGCTCACTGGAAACAATTGTATAAGGAACTTGTCGTGTTATTTTCATCACGTTTCCCATACAGTTGTTGCGAGAGATTTCCCACATTTTCCCGGACTACCCTATTTAAGTTTGTTGCTTTGGTGTAATTTCTGTTTATGATATTAATCAACATATCTATATTGTTATAAATATCATTCACGAGTTGCCAAGCAACAGACTCTCGCTACAATCAAGCTATTTCGTGCAGCAAAATTTCTCTTATGATTATTATATACTGTTACAGACTTTTTCAAGAAACGTGTTTACAGTTAGAGAATTTTAGAGAGATGAGATCATTTAATTTAGTTTGTTAATTTATTTAAATAATTTACCTTTATTTTCCCAAGTTCTTCTCATCACTTTCGAAGGTTTCCGAAACCGTCTGAATTATCCTCTGAGAACTCTAATGCCATCCCTGTGCCATGGAGTTTTGGCGATATTTCTCAAAAATTCTAGATTATTCCTTTCACTCTTCCATATAATTATAAAAGGGCGACAGAAAACCTACCTACCGAAAGTAGTAGTATTAGATTCGACTTTTGGTACTGTAAACTTCGAGACATTGACAAAGTAAAGATTTTTGCCGTTGTTGTAAACCATAGTTACGTTCCATTGTTTATAAAGGTTTAAAAACGAGCACACTTGTTTTTATACAAGGTGATTCGGAACAACTATAAAACTTAGTTAGAGTTAAAGTAAAAAAAGGTGAAAAAAAATTACTGTTGATTTATATGTAAATTAAAGGTTGGAAAACACTCGGAATACCTCGTAAATGGTCTTGTCGAATATAATTAGAGAGAAACATTTTTTAGGCAAAATATTTCTCTTTGTTTTATTCAAGTTTGTTGCTTTTTGGTAATTTCGTTCACATAACATTTAATGAGGACTAACTTGGATCTTGGCTATATTTTTTAAAACGTTGGATATTTCTTCTGGTTATTTGATTTATTTCTATTAATTATTTAAAAATTGAAATGGGTCTTGTCTCCAATACCACTTATACTTCTTTTTAATTAAGAAAGCTTTTGCACAACTTTTATAGAATTCTTTAATGCCTTTCTTAAGAAATATTATATGTTTTAGTTGAGCAAAAATAAGTTGACGTTTTATTATTTTACCTTTAACTTTATATTAATTTTCAAGAACATAGATACTTAATTAAAACTTTAAAAACTGCACAGAAGTCAATTAATCCTAAAATAAACGATTTTCAAGATATAATTATATAAGTTTGAAAGCTTTCCGTTAGAGAATAAAAACTAGAATTATTCACGTCTAAGAATATCTTAATTATCTCTTTGTCATGAGCCACTTCTCAAGTTTTCTTACAATAAATGTTTATGACCTAAATAAAAATTAATTTTATAAATTATTTTTTTTGTATGAGCTTTAAAACTAAAAATGTAAAAAGTCAAATTAAAAAACAAAAAAATTAAAATAAACTTGATAAATTATGTCAAGAATATATTAATTTAGCTTAGTATACTACTATCAAAAAGTAGTACCACTATCAAAATTAAAAAAAAGTTTAATTTGATTCTATCATGCCCAGACAATGCCTCTATTTTAGTTTTTATTTAGACTAGATGTTGGCATTATGTTTGGTATTATATTAATGTTTAAAAATAAATTCCTAAAACGAGTCTTATAAAAATGTTGTTAAGAAGGCCAGATTCTAATATTAAAATTATAAAAAGTTTTTATAAATATATGAAGTGCATTGATGACTGAAGTGTTATAGTTTTTAAGTGTTTTTATAAATATTACTTAATTACAATAAAATTTGTAAATTTAAATTTTAAAAAGTATTTGGTAGTGTTTGTTTATGTATTATTTATAAAGCAAATGATATCTAAAGAAGCTACGTTTCATGTGATCCCACGAATAAATGCATTTTTCTTGGAGACTAAGGCATGAAAAAAACTAAACATATTTTTAATAAAAGAATCTGCTCTTTAAATTTTTAAACAACGTTTTTGTAACACCCCGTGTAAAACAATCATAAAAAAAATAAATACCTAAAAATCTAATAGAATTTTATCCAAATTTCTACGTTAACTAAAGTTGCAACTCAAAAATCACTGAGCATATTTTTGTATTTCAGCACAAGCGTTTCCTTTTAAACGAAATAAATTTCTAAGTTCAACTTACCGAAATTGAAAAGTGGTTTTTCCGGTAAAGTTTATTTTCACTCGAGTGGTTTACGTCAGCCTAAACCTTACTTCGCAAAATGCTAAAAGCATAAACGTATCACAAATAATTAATGGTTTGCAAAAATAATTAATTAAAAATGTTAATTAAACAGTTTTGAATATTTTCTACTGGGATGGTAAAGTCAAAATTTCACTATTGCTGCAAAATTATACAAGGTGTTTAAAATTCAAGGGGCACCATTAGTTGAAGTGTAGAGTTACGCATAAAAGTTGCAGCCATTCCGAAATTATCCAGAAAAAAAACGAAATTTTGTAAATCAGTATTTATGTTTTTTTAGTTTATTTATATTTTAAAACAAAGGACACATTATTATTGCCACTTAATCTGTTTTGTAAAATAATGTAACTCATTTTAAGATTCGATGTTTTGTCTTTGAGTCATCATTAGCCTAGTTGGGGGTGACCAAATATGATTTTCCTTGGTGTAAACACGTCGGACTTTTTTAGTGGACCAAAATGACAGCCTTGATCTTTGACAGTGCGCATTTCGATGAAAAAGACGTTGAATTTCGGTCTTAACCTAATAATTTTGTTGTTTGTTTATATTTTTTAAAATTTTGTTGATATTTAACCAAAACTGTTTGCGTATTCTTTTTCATATGGAATTTAAAAGCGATACAGTTTTAAAAGATAAAAACGAGGTTAGGTTCTGGTCATATGCTCAGCTGTCATTTTGGTACTAGGATTAAACGTGAATTAAATTGATCCATAAACTAAGTTGGTGTAAACACTAGTGAATTACCAAAAATAGGTCCTAGGTTTGGTCCACGGGTCTAATTGGTCTTCGCGGTGTAAACTAGGCTATTATTAACTTTGTTTTTTTTTTTAATCGGGGGAATATTTGATTTTAAACTTGATAAACTCGTATTTTAATTTTAAGTCTAAATAATTTTTTAAATTTAGATATTTTTAAAGCAGCTTTTTAAATTAAGTCTAACAAATTATACCTTTTTAGGTCAAATGTGTTACAAACAAAAAAAAAAAAGAATTTTATTTAAAGGTACATACAGAGTGACACAAAAAAAGAAAATTTTGTGCAAGAAACCGCAGATGGTACCCTTTGGCGAATTTTTAAATGGCAGACCCTGTATATTTTATTATACAATTCTTAATAGAAATTTGTCATTTTTAAAAGTTTTTATGCCTAATTGATTTTTTTAGAGCAATTTATATTATTGCATCTAGGTGGCTATGATCCTTTATTCAAGACTTTATTTTTATTCCGATCATAACTAAATTGGTATTGTTAGATTTGTCAAAAACCCTTTTTTAAGTACTGATTCAAAAAGGGTTGCCATTTAAAAAAATATAGTTAAACACAAAAATATCAATTTGCCAAATTGCAGTCTCCAGGGTACTTGCAGCCCTCGGAGTTAGTACAGAAATACAGAAAACGACTGCGATAAAAAATAAAGGGGAGTACCTTTTTTTTGCTCGTCAATTATTTTGGGTCTTGGATAGTATGAAAAGAAAGTGGCAAGTAAAAAAAGTTGAAAAGTAATTAATTTTATTCCCTTTAAATTATATTAGGGCCCCACTTTACTTTTGTGCCCCAGGGCCCCTGCTGCTCTTACACCACTATCTCTTTATTTTGGTTTTTATTAATTAAAGAAAGACGGATATGTTTCGACTATACATATAAATAGCCATCTTCAGCGTTATATAAAATTTATTCTTAAAATGTCATATTATGACTAAGAACTGTCTCGGGAATAGAAAAATGACACAATATACAGGGTGTTCTACTTAAAAATTTAAACCGGAACTTTTTACTTTCCATACCATTTACCAAATCTTATTGATATATATGATAGAGAGACTCTGGAAGTTATGGCTTGACTAATAAATTCGTTGACACCCGGTATACAGAATCAACTAAAAAAGTCCTTTATGGGCAATGTGTGAAAACAAGATGGTCTAAGGCGAATGCCGGCACGTAAACATTTCGGATAGGATGACTAATCGTGCTTTCTTTGTTGTTGTCTTACTGGCCGATATTCCCTTAAATATTGCTGATACAATATGCTATTGCTGCTAAAAACAACATATTTTTTTTCTTATTTATTAAGCCCTAATAATATAAGGATCTATATTTTTCCTAATCAATGTTACTTGATGGCACATTATGACCTTATAAAAACATTTTTCTTTTCAGAAAAAGGTCACGAATAGCCCTACTTTTTTTATAGGGACGACACTGCATTACTCATCTCAGTCATCTCACTTACAACCGTGAACTGACTTGTGTAAGTGCTCTCGAGAGGGAAAAGGAAAGAGGAGATAAATAAAAGTTGCGAGACATTGTTGTAACGAAGTTATAAGAAGATATTGTTATGTCCTGGTCAGCGGGTCTTTTCTCTAGGGTTCAGAGACTTATGTTCTCTATAAGTTGTGTTAGGGTTTTTGTTCCCAAAATATAAACTGCTTCTTAGAAATAACAAAAAACTGGTTTAGGCTTATAAATAAATAAACTAAGCTTTGGGAAAACTCTTTCTTCTAACTTTCAAAAAATGTACAGGGTGATGATGTGCTTGCCATGTGATAATTGTCGTACTTAGCATGACTTATCACTGTACAAATTTATAACCTTACAGGCCCAACGTTACTCGAAGGGTTGACTAGCTCTGGGACTATCTAATTTATACACTTTGTATGTGTCCCAAATCCGACTTTCCTTAAAATATTGTTCTTATATCTGGGTCATGGCGTCCCCCACAACGCTTAGCATTCTTGATTCCATTTTACAAGAGCTGGTCGCCTCATTAATAATCTTTCACTTACAAAAGGATTTCCCCGCTTGTGCATGGTCGGGCTGTGAGGAATTTATCGCTTTTCTTAGGTATGACTGTATAGGAATATAGTCTAACTAGACAGGTCTCGAACTTTACATTTTGATGGTATTTTTATCCCTAGAGTTTCTAAAATATGAAACCTGCTTCCGGTGAAGTCTGTCCTTAGCTCCCAAATTTTTAAGTATTTAAGTCCCGTGTCCAACAAACTCCCTCTTACCTCACTTAAGACACGGTACGTTAGCATTTAGGCTTTTAGCCTCCGTGGATTGTCCAAAGATTAAGAAAAAGTCAAACTCGTGTTTTTAAAATCTTCCTATTTTTCACCTGAATCATACAGTAAAAATCTGATTGCTAATGTAAAAATTAGTGTCACACTTACCATAATCTGAATCATCTGAAAAACCTGCATCATCATACTCAACATCTGTAAACGTCGATTCGTTATCCGAATCGATCAATGCAGTGTTGCCATTTGTATTCATGTTCCCGTTGTGTGCAGCGTTGCCCGATTCATTGTCCAGCATGTCCTCATCTTGTGCGTCGTTTGAAGTCGTATCTGTTCGAGTGTCATCTTTGGCAGATAGTTTGTTGTAGCCTTTGTGTCCTGGACGGTTTTCTGAAAAACAAAATAATTTTTTTGTAAGATCAGCTCCAAGAATTAGTGAGATGTTATTAAGAAATAAAAATACATTTTTTAAACATTAAAGATAACTTCTTACAGTATTTTATCTTAGAAGTAGCACTTGCTTCATGGTTTTTTAACGCATAGTACCTACTAGAAATTCTAGATGTCGTGTTTAACGGTGTTTAATCATTTTTTTTTTAGTTTTATCAACGTTGTGTAGGTATAGTAAACGCCACTAATAATCGATTCATCGGCAAATATTTTGAGAGTCCGAACATAACGAGATAGAACTTCTAAATGATTTCAAATTTGGCTAAATAAATCAATTTATACAGCTTCCTAAAAAAACTGGAAAGCAAGTAATGGATTATTACAATAAGGTACAACTAAAAGAACTACTTTATAAAACAAATCCCCACACAACAAAACCCTAGTCCGGCCAAAAATATCTGAAAGAACGAACGTCAAAAAAAAATTATACTTGTAAAAACAAGTATCTTTGACAAGCAGTCGAAATCATTATACAGAAATGAAAGAGAGCTAAAGCTCATTATGTCCTAAAAGTTTTGGCACAAAACTCATTTGTCTTTCATTACTTAACAAAACAAAATAATAGTATCAAGTTTGTCCTTTGAAAACAAAAGTTTAGTTTACTTATTTTTACCGTCAGTTGAGATTCATTATTTTATTTTGAAGTTTTCGGGCCTCAAGATGTCGTATAAAGTTAGAAATAAAGAAAAGTATCTACAAGTTAGTTGGGCGGATGTCCAAAGCTGCGAAATCTTAAGCTCGAATATTCCAGAATGAAAAGATTTACACGCAGAACCATTTATAGCAATCAATAGCGGAGTGCGAGCAGAGAATACCAGTGTCTGAATCTCCCAAAAAAGTGGAAATGACCAACGCGCATCTACCGCAACAGAGGTCGTGAGAGACGGGCGGCAGAAGCTTTGGAGCAAAAAACCGTGATTGGAATGTCAACGAGGAGACTGGCTGAGGAATACAGATCTTCTAAGAGTACGATATCGTTGGAATTGAGGAGGAATGGTCTTAAATATCGAAAGAGACGTGAGTGCCCCAAATCTCCTCCTCCCTCTCAAGCGCAGCTTGTTCGTATACCAAGATGTTGTCGGTCAACCGAGGCGGGTGCCAAAACTCTTAGGACAAATATATTATGAAATTAATTTCCAAGTTTTTAATTCCTTAGTAATGTTGCATCTTTAAGAATTTAATTGCATTCTGCTTGCTTTACCTTATAAGAGTAAAACATCTCTAGCAATATTGGAAAAGAGGTACTAAAATAAACTGGCAAGTCAAGACAAGAAGAACATATATTTAACAAGCATTTTCATTGGGCGTAGTCCTAAAATGTGCTATAAAAATGCTCTTATTAAGTCAACTCTAAATACCTTTAAAATGTTGTTATTTTAAGAATTTCATTGCATTCTTGCATTCCACCTTCTTTATTTTATGTGGGTGCAAAGCTCGTCCGCAATGTTAATAGCCAACATGGAAAAAGAAATTACTGAAGAAAACTGCAGTGAATGACAAGAAGAATATCTACTTAACAGGATCATTGCAGTCCTGAAATATGGTATGAAATAATTACCAAGTGCTTTAAATTTCTTATACATGTTGTTCTATGAAGAATTTGAATTGCGCTTCTGCCTGCCTTACTTTATGAGAGTGTAAAGCGCGTCAGCAATGTTATAAGCAAATATGGGAAATAAATTACTCTTAGTTAACTGCAGTGGGCAAGAAAAACATTTATTTAACAAGTTTTTTAAAATAAATAACTAAGTCTTTTAAATTCCTTATTTATGTTGTTTCTTAGGAATTTGATTGCATTCTGCAATAATGGTATTACTTAAATAAAGTGTGTTGTTTTAATTAGCGGCTTTAGTCGTTTTTATTGCTGCTTTGGCATGCGGAAAAGTATTACTTTTTCCACTACTTACAAAAAAACTATGCTCTAATATTTGAAAGTTTAAAAATTGGTAAAAATAGTTTTGCTATTATTTTCCGGTTCTATCTAATTAAACTTTTTATAACATGCTCGCTCAACAACACAAATAAAAGCTATATTATCCCGTAATTTAATATTGTGTAAGCCTATTGTGTTATACTTCTAATTTGAACTTGAATAAAGGAAGTTCCATCTTATTTATGTGTATCTAAAAGGAATAATTTAAAACAGTTTAATATCTTAAACATAAAAAAATCTTTATTTTTAGTAAAACATTTGCAGAATGAAAAAAAAAGGAGTAAGAAACCGACTCAAAACTAGGTGATCCCATTTTCGATTGCTACATGTTAAGAAAGGGGATGTACAGGGTGGCTCGAATTCGACGCTCATCATTGGGATTTCGGAAACCGTAAGAGATAAGCAGGATCGGTTAAATGAAGGCAAATGTAATAAGTTTATTCTTGTTTACTTTTTACCTAAAATGTAGTTCAGGCCGTATTATGGTTAAAAAAATATGCAATATTCTTGGTGATGGAATTGTCTGTACGAAACGTCGGAAAATATCAAAGTGGCGATATATAGTGTTTTAAGAGTGATGAAAGGATTTAATTAAATTGAAAAAATATCAGGTCCGTATTTAAAAAATTAAGTTGATGATGGTCGCCAGAAGCCAAAACGTCAGATTCAATATTTAATCACACTGAATTATAGAGCAGAAAGTGGCCATGAAAACGTGTTTTCTCATTTTGAGTTATCTTAACAAATATAGCCAGGAAACAATAGAAAACAAAATTGAAATTCCGGTTTTTTCGAATATTTTCGGAAGTACTCAGAATTTTTTAAAACGCAAACGACATTTTATTAAGTATCAAATTGCACAACTTTGCCTTTATTTAACCGATGCTGCATCTCTAACGGTTTCCGAAATCCCAATGATGAGCGTCGAATTCGAGCTTCACCCTGTAAGCCAGCATATGGGCTAGGCTGTTTCTAAACAAAATGCAAACAATTTTGGAGGTGATTTTCCACCAAAAATAGGAAAAAACTTGTAAGAACATATGTCCTAAACGTCTTAGTTTTTGAACTACAGGGTGTAATTTTTATAAAAAGATTGTTTTTTTATAATAACTTTTATACCCATTTAGATAATTTTAAAAAATTTGGAGACTAACTCTTTGCACCAAGAGACATTTTTTGGCATACAAGAAAAAAAATCAGTGTCGTCCATAAGGGTTTAAGGTAAATGTATTTTTTGAGAAAAAAATGGAACGGCACTGCATTTTTTTAAAATATAATATTTGTTATATTATGTTCATATGAAGTTTTCTCTTATATTGTGATGGAAAATTACTTCCTAAAATTTTTTTGCATTTGTTTAGAAACACCCTGTATAAGGTGATTTTTGGGTTGGTACTTTCTTTTAACACTGTATAAAATGAAAGAAAATAATAAAATTATCTTCAAAAATTCTTCGTTCCGAGATACGTGGTGTTAAAAGTTTTTATTTAAAAAAATGCCTTTTTCTATCATAACTTTCCCACCACTTAAGATATTTTTACAAAACTTGGTAAACTTCTTTTTGACTGTAGTGTTTTAAAGAATTTCTAGCAATGGCGTTTGAGCAAGATTTGCGTTAAATTATTTTAAGAAAAAAAACAGCCACTACTTTTTCTTTAAATCAATATTATTTTTAAAATTCCTATTTATATTCGGCCAAATCTTGTCTTTTATTATTTTTTTTGACGGTTTTTTTAAGAAATAAAAACATTTTTAAGCATTAGCAAAATTGCTAAAATTTGATATAGTGTTTTGTATGTAAAATTCGTTTATGTCTAACTTGTTCTAAAGTAAGGTAAAACACTTGCATTACTACAATTTAAATTTAATGAGAAAAATGTATAGGTAAGTAATTTAATACAATTTTTTAATCTAATTTCACATATGAAAAACAATACCAAATTTTAGCGATATAGTTTTATTTCTTTAAATAAAAACAGTTGGTCGTACTGAAAAAGGTTTCAGAAAACCAAATTGACTTCAAAAGTTAATGAGTATTTAAAAACTATTTTTTTGATTTAAAGAAAAAGCAGTGGGGTACTATTTTTTTAAAATACAAATCTTTTCGAATGTCACTGGTAGAAATTATTAAAAAAACTTGACAGCACAAAATGTATTGTAATGGTCACAAAAAGTTGTATCAAATTTTGTGATAATATCTTAAGTTATGGGAAAGTTAGTCATAAAAATACATATTTTTATTTACAGATTTTTATTTTTTTATTGCATTTTATAGATTGTTAAAAAGAAACTACCCACTGACAAATTACCTTGTAAGGTACAATTTGCTAGGTAAATTATGTTTTATTTGGTTCTAAATACACTACTCAAAGAATTATCGCATATGCTCGATTTCTTCCATGACTTCAATACAAAAATGCTTTCATTAAAATGGCCTATCTCTTTTTAATTATTAAGATATCAAGACAATTAAAAATAAAATGTTAAGAAAACGTCAAAGCTATAACTTTATATTAACCATTGTTTTTACTGTTAGCAATAAATCCTATGGGGTGATAAAAAAATGAAAAAATGGATAATTTTAATCGCCTATATAATGTGCTGTTAAAGGGAGAAATCTCATTTGTTAATAATTTATACCCTTACCTATTTCTGATATTTTATAATCACAAATTTGACTACTCCCTTTCAACAGCATCATACAGGGCATTCAAAATTATCCATTTTTTCAATTTTTTTATCACCCCGTAGGATTTATTGCTAACATTAAAAAACAATGGTTAATATAAAGTTATAACTACGTTTTCTTAATATTTTATTTTTAATTGTCTTGATATCTTAATAATTAAAGAGATATGGCCATTTTAATGAGAGAAGCATTTTTGTGTTGAAACATGGAAGGAAATCGAGCATATGCGATAATTCTTTTGAAGTAGTGTATAATTAATTGATACTTATTTTTTAAGTACTTTTTATATGTATGTTTAAGTGTCCACTAACGTACCTTAGGTAACGTAATCGAAGGTTTTTTTTAACTTGATTAAACCTACAGGGTGGGCCAAATTAAACTTTACACACTTTTTAAGTAACAATAACTTTTTATCTGTTACGCCTTTTTATTTTTACAGAGCTAATAGAGACATATGTTTTTCTTTAGGTTTGTCAATTTGGCTGAATAGCTTTAGTCAGGACCGGACTTACGGGACTTTTCCCAAAATGATGCATTTAACCTCGTTGAAAAGAAATCGGATAACTATGGGAAATGTTTTAGTAAAAGCAAATCTGTCAATAATTTAAGGATTCAGAAATTATGATTATTCTTGCAATGCATTTCTTTTAATTTGAAATGAAACTTTTTTTTAGTGTGCTTTGAAAATTAAAAATGTGAGGTTACCATGGTTCCTGAGTTGGACGCTGACACAACTTAACAGTAAATTAGTTTAAATTAAACATATTAGCCTAATTGTAGATAAATTCAATTTCTTTTGCAGCGAAGGCAAATGCATCATTTTGGAAAAAGTTCCACGTAGAGTCCGGTACTGATTAAATCTACCCTATTAGGCCTGTTAAAACAAAAAAGATAGGCGCAACAGATAAAAAGTTATCATTAGTTAAAAAAGTGTGCAAGTATAATTTGGCCCACACTGTATATGGCTAACTCTAATTTTCTTTTGTAATATGTTCGTAAATATATGTGTTTTAAGCATTAGGGAGATATATTTGAAGGTTCCATAAGCATCACGTTTTCTGTAAATTAGGAAAAACTACCCAACATTGGAACCATGTTAGAAACACATTAGTTGCTTTGCAAAAACCTTCCAATTGGTCGAGAAAAAGAGAAATACATTTTCACAATATTTTATTATTGTAACTTTTTTCGGTTTAGGTTATTTAAACAGGTGGTAAATGTCAAAACCGACTTCGAATAACTTACTGTAACTGAAATATTTATTCACTTTACTCGCTGTTCATTTCAATTTATGTGATGGGTATGCTTCATAGAAATAAAAGCGTGTTTCATATTTGGCAAATGTCAGTTAGGACTGGTGAATGGTGGCGATTCCAGGAGAATTGAAATTCGCAATACTCTGAAATTGACGGCGATAACCGGGAGTTTTTCTTACGTAAGGGTTAGTAACGGAAACGACAAAATTATATTCCGATAAAAAAATAAAATAGTCCGAAATTACTGCGGGTTAGTAGAAAGCACCGCAACTCTTAACCGGTGTATACACGGTCACGCAAAACTGTCACATCTGTCAAAAAGCCAAAGCTTGCGCGCAAATTTGACCGTGTGTATTAAAAACTTCCACATCTGGCTTGGCATGCGACTCGTCATGTCCGAGTGTAATTTTTATTGGTGCGCGTCGTGCAAACTTGTGCATGTGTAGGACACGTCAGTTAACGTTTCAGTTTAGGAACGTCGTTTACAGGGTTATATTGTTGGTATTGAGTTAACAAAATGGCTCTTTGGCGCCAGGAAGATGTATTGCGTGGATAATATAGATATGTACCAAGGTTATCCATGTTTTTGGAAAGTTAAAAGTAATGAATACATTGACAAAAATAAAAAAATCTTTTCGCTGAATTACGCTTATGTTCAAGTTGATTACACCACCAGCTGCCAAAAATTGACGCTGATCTGACAGGTACATCTGAATCGTCTGTATCAAAAGCTTCATTTGAGATTTTGCTTTCATGCAAGTGCATTTCAGGTTTGCATGACTCGCCGTATGCCCCGGTTTATATATCTTTAGGGGCCGCAAAATCTATATTAGTTAGGGATCCCTGAACCATTTTTTTATTAAGTCATTACTAACAAGCTAATTTTTCGTGGGTAGCTTTATTTTGACGAGACGCCCAACTTTTTCCCTTACAACAATTTTCGTTGGTGGTAGCTTACAGGGGTAGCAGGAATTAAGTGTGTTGATTTGACAGATATCAAAAATGTATTACAAACAGGGATTTTCTCTGTTAATTTTCAAGATAATTATCTAAATAAACCGCAAAAAAAATTGTCCTACAAAATGTAAGGTTTCCCCTACCACCAACATGTACGGTTAACGATGTCGTGAAAAATAACTACTAACCAGCTGATTTTGTTTTCGTGTTGATTAAATAATATTTATATAATTTAACACCACATTGTCCTACAAATTGCGAGGTACGTCATCCTGGTTTTTTGATATTTATCAAATCCAAATATTTAATCTCTGCTACCCCTTGAATAAGAAGATAAAAGTCTATTTTTGGAAAATATTTTGTTTATATACAGGGTACTCAGAAATTTGCCCTACTAGATTTTTGATCAATTTTTTTTAAATGGAACATCCCAAATATTTTTACATTTTTGGGAGTCCCTTTATGTTTATTGTCTATACATGTATGCAATATTAGACTTATTAAATTATTAGATTTTGAAGAAAATTAAATTTTCTTAAAAAAATATGAAAAACATCGATAAAGGAAAAAATTTCCCCAAGTCGATGAAAAGGTTACTGTCTCCAAAAAAGAGTTAAATCTAGATTGTAGAGGGTCAAAAGATACCCTTCTATAATTTTAAGCTAATTTTGACATACAGGTGTGCTCAAAAATCGCTCCCAATAGTCAAAAATTCAATCATTGTTTTTCTCAGTTTTTAAAATGGAACACCCTGTATATTATTATTTAGGTCTGGTCAAAGCTTTTAGTAAATAAACAATTTAGGTAATAGACTCAAAGTCTCTATCTGTCTTTAATTTTGTGTTACTTACACATATCGCCCTTTAAAATTAGTTTTTTGGTAATAATTCTTAATTTATTTGCTAAAAAAAATCAAAAAAATACTGTAATAATAAACCAACTAAAATAAATGTTCAAAATGCCTTCCGTTTTGGTCTAAGCATAAATTAACACGCCGTTCAAAGTTTCTTTCCACTTCTACCGCAGCATTTGCGGAGAAAACCTGACCAAATGTTGTTGTAGGATCCTGGATATACTTGCCATAACATAACCCAAAAAAAAGTCAAGCTTCGTCAGGTCCGGTGAATTGAATTTTTGACTATTGGGAGACAATTTTTGAGCACCCTGTATGTCAAAATTAGCTTAGAATTATAGAAAGATATCTTTTGACCCTCTACAATCAGATTTAACTCTTTTTTAGAGACAGTAACCTTTTTATCGACTTGGGGAAATTTTTTTCCTTCGATGTTTTTCATATTTTTTTATGAAAATTAAATTTTCTTAAAAACTAATTATTTAATAAGTCTAATATTGTACACATGTATAGACAAACATAAAGGACTCCCAAATGGGTAAAAATATTTGGGGTGTTTCATTTTAAAAAATTGATCAAATTCTAGTAGGGCAAATTTGAGTACCCTGTATATAAACAAAATATTTTCCAAAAATAGACTTTTATCTCTTATTCATAAACCACTTTAAACAAAATCTCTAACTTTCATAGTTAAGGCGCTGTAGAAGCCCGACGCACTAATAAAGCACCCAGTATTTAAATTTAGCTTTAAGGGTGTTTTGGGCATGTTAAATTAAATAGTAATATTTTCATTGTCAAATTTTTTAGTTTTGTGCTACACGGATTTTTTTTCGTTTTTTTAATTGCGCGGGTCAAATTTAGTAGGAGTATTAATTATCAAAATTCTGTCTCTATTGGTTGCTTGGATATGACCTACTACAATTTCAGCAAAAAGTATGTAAGCGCCTAAATATGTCAAAATCGCTTAAGCTACAGTTATATTCATAAAAAATATGTCGTAAAAAATAAAAAGAGAGGTAGCCTACCTTATTTTTGCGTAAAACTGACTTTTTGGCTGATTTTTGTTAAAGATTATTAAATATTACAGGTTTTCAATAAAATTAAACATTGGGGTGCACTCGCAAAATATTTCGGTGGCAATGCAACAAATTTTGACTATGTAAGTAAAAAATGCCATATCACATTATCTTAAATTACTAATAATCAAATAGACTGCGGAGTAAAATAAGAATAAATATTTAGTTAGAGTTTTTATGTTTTTTTATTTAATTTATTTACATCTACGTTCACGTTTGACGCTAATGTTTTTAATTTTTTAAACCCATTTACATATGTCAACCTTAAGTAAACCGTTTGAATTTTTGGTGGAATGGGGTTTTTGGAGTTTTGCCAAATCGTATTACATTACTGTTTAAGCTTAACTAGCAAATAGTTTCAGAGCTAATGAACCCTTTGAGTAACGTTGGGCCTGTAAGGCTAGAAATTTGTATAGTGATGAGTCATAGCATGCTAAGTACGACAATCATCATCTGGCAGGCATCAGCCCTGCACATCATTACCCTGTATATTTTTGAAAATTTAAAAATATACAAAAACACCCTGGAGCTGTAAGCTTTAAAGTTTTTAGGATTTAGTTATTTATAGTAAGGTTTGAAAAGAATTAACAGGCATTTTCGATGAGGACAAATACCTGCCAGGCGAACTATAAAAAGTGTGGCTGACTTGGATGGCCATATTTCCAAAACTAATAAAGTTCGATGTATCTAATGTAGTGTTTCCTTAAAGCTCTTTTTAACGGTGATACTGGTGATAGTATACAGAGTGGATTTTTTTTTTTTTTCAAATAGAGCCCTTGTATATATTACCAATAAAAAGTTCTTAAAAAGCTTTAAGAAAATACCATAGGTACATACATTAGGTATATATAACTTTATTAGTTTTGAAAATATTGCCATCCAAATCAGCCACGCCTTTCAGTTTGCCTGGCATGTACTTGTGCTTATTGAAAACGCCTGTAATTTTTTTAAACTTACTATGAATGAACTAAATTCTAGAAAAATTTTAAGCTTACAGCTAAAAGTTTCTCTTTTTTAACTTTTAAAAATATACTGTGTGATGCTTGCCAGGTGATGATTGTCGTACTTAGCATGCTAAGGCTAATCACTATACAAATTTCTGGAAAACTTTGTGGGACCAATAATATTGGACTCTCTCTTAATTATACAAAATTTAAACTATATAATATATAACTATATATCATTATTTAAATAAAATAGACGATACAGATATTTTCACATAAGTTGCACAGTAAATGGCTATTGTCTGTGCACCTCCGTTCCATACTTAATTTTTACGAAGCGAAAAGTAAAACACAGGACAATGGAAATGAAATTGACAGAAATATCCCAAAAGTATAATAACTGGCCGTAATTCTTTGCAACAATCACAAATAAACACTTTGAACTACAAAAGCAAAAATTAATCTTATCACCTCTAGTAAAACGCGTTAAAATTGTTTACTCTTTGTAAGTTCTTCCTTTACCGCCACAATCGAAAGAAAATTCGCGCCTTCCTCATCTACGATCGGGCACCTGGTGATAACTAGCGTAATCTTTATAAATATCACGGCAAAATTACAAATATAGTGTGCGACGAACGTATCAAAATATCGCGACAGCCCAATTTGAGAGAGAATTCGTAGGTATAAATCTGGCAACTCGGGTTTGTTCCTGGTCGTATGGGACGCCATTGGGGAGGCAGCGGAGAGTTTTACCAATACACCCTATTCTAACTTGTTCATCCCCACCATTACCTCTATCTCTTTTGCTCTTATATCGTATTAGCCAAACAATGTATGCTACAACGTTTATAATGATTTATGAATGACTGGCCGGGTACTAAAAGGACCTTTTAACACTGATGCGTTTAATAAAATGAACAGACTGAGAAACCCTCTCCATCGGTGATTCAAAAGTAAAAGAAAACTTTGAAATAAAACAGATTTTCTAATAAAATGCACTAAAAGTAATAAAATAGGCTTTTTTTAACTTTTTCTATTAACATATAACGTCATTACACAATTTATGTGTGAATAAACAAAGAAATTAAATTACCTGATCTGATTGGTTTTACTTTTTAAACAAAGTAAATAGGGTTTTTTTCTTTCTTTCCTTAGTTTAATTGTTTTTGGAAACCCTACCCGCACACCTTCGAGTAAAAAAATATTTCTCTAGCAAAAACATCTTAAATTTAATCAGAGAGAAACCTAATACATTTAAAATTAAAGGACTACTTGCTTGTGCACAGAAATAAATTTAATATGTAAGAAAAATATTAAATTTCATACCAAAATACATATTTAATAAAGAAAATAAGTGTTTCTTACACCTTTCAACATTTTAAAACAGAGATATATTCGGTTTTATCAAAAATTTAAAAAGCAAAATTTGTTTTACTTATACCTGTAAAATACTTTGAAGATTACCTTTTTAATTTAGTTAATATTTAATTACTTTTCCATGGGTATAGGTTTTTTAATTTATAACGATTTTGATGAGCCATATATTTTTTCATAATACCAGTTGCTTTTTAATTAATTTAATAAATTAAAGAAATTTCCTTTTTATCTAAAATTAGTAGTGGATTGGGCAATTTTAATTTTCCTTCAGTTATATGCCTTCACATCATACTATTTTCGTAATCGCAAAAAATAATTTAATGGTTCGTTAAGTGTGAGCGGCCAAGTTCTGCAAAAGAAAGGATTATTTACCTTGGGGTGTTTCATATTTGGTAAAGCTAGTACAAAGGCGCTTATCTAGTCCCAACTAGATTAAATTTATTGAGCCTTAGTATACTGCACAGCCAGTATTATTGAAGTATTTTTAATAACCTTTAATTACTGAGATAAAATTAATATCACATAAACCGCATACATATGTGCTTATATTTAAAAATCTATAACTTTTTAGAGCTAAGTTATTAATAATTCTGATAAAACAAAAAAATTAAAATAAATTCTATATTAATAAAAGAAATAAATTTTTTCGTAAAATCAAAATAACAAAGTTTCCCATATGACTAAATTTATGATTCTACTCACCGAATCGGTTTTCTAATAGAAACAGGAAATTCTTATCTGAATCGGACTCATCTCCCGCTCACACAGACTATTTTCAATAGTTGCTTAATTGTATTTGTTACATTTGATGTGTAAAATCTTTCTCGTGTTAATTTAGTTCTCCATTTTGTGGAATTATTGAAGTAAAAAGAAAAATAAAAACTTACACGACTTGAAAAAAGAAACGGTAAAAAGAACAATGTTTTTTGATTTAAATTTTAAGGGAGACAGAAAAGCCTGTCATGTGTGAGAGAGAAAGCGAAGTCTTAGCACTATTGTGTTCCATTTCAAACCACATGTCGCACCAACGTCAACCGGATCAGTTGAGAGTATCTTCATTCTTTTTTACCTTATGTGAAAGTGGTTCTATCTTTGTTTAGTTCACTCGATTACCATTGGTGCACCAGGTAATCCGATGAGGGAACACTACTAACCTTACCGACACATTGATCTTAATATATATCTTCCTAGAGGAGTCTTTGACAAAGTACCTTAATATATGATTATGCTAGAGGGAGGTCTTGGAAAAATGGTTCATTGAAATTATATGAAAGGATCAATAATCATTAATTCATTTAGGTTAGTTCTTTTGTTTGTTGCCAGAGTATCCAATGGACGATTTTTAACATCGTGCACGTCGTTTCAATCGCCACACACTGCCACCCTGTGTGCCAAGTGAAAAGACGGTATCGGAATTTATTTTATAAGAAAAGATGGTGTTTTCAAAAACAAAGAACAAACAAAAAAAGTTCAGGTTGCTGTATAAGCACTATTAAGTAAACATCAATCCAAGACCCGATGTTTGAGCTGTGAAAGAAAAGAAAAAAAAGAAAAACAGAGAACTTGAAACAATATAGTGAATTATTAACAATAGGAGAGTGTATTCATCTGGTGCTGGTGCATCCAGAAGGGATAGAAACTTTTCTCTCTCAGCCTCAGTAAATATGTATAGATGGAACTGAACTAAGGTTTTGGATATCGCTCCTCTTATTCGATATAAAAATCGCCGATGGCGGTTTACTTCTTATAATTGAGCAAAACCACTGGCGGTCGTTTAGTCAGTGCCAAAAGGTAAAACCTAATAAAATTTTTGCTTTTTTCCACTACAAAATACGGAATGATAAAAACATTTATCTGCTAAAACTCCACTTGCCTCCGGACCCGACTATCCATGTCACGTAATTCAAGATATCTCGCAGGGTATTTGTGATATTTGTACTCAGTATTTTGTACTTGCATAATATGCTCTTACAAAAGCACAAACGACATTATATGAACCATCTTAATATATAGTCTAGTCAACAAGTTTAAAAACGTAAAAAATAGAAATAAAGCTCCTAAAAATATTGTGACGTATAATTTTGGAATACATATATGGCCACTTTACGTCACTCTGGGCAAATGTTCCATATGGAACTATCTTCTTGGGACCATGAGACCGGTGGACCATCAAAACTACCTTTGCATTTTTTCAAAAACCCACTTAACTTATTTGACTAACTAAATTTAGTACAGGCATAATCCCCACTAGCGGTAGCCCGTACGGAGCTTAACTAAAACTTTAAACTTTATACTTGACTTCACTAACTACTTCTATATCTAAAAAAGTCCCTTTTCATTTCTTTTCCTCTTCTTTAAATATCAAATCTTCCAGTGTTTGTTTTGCATTTCTACGCTACCCAGTTTGTTTAATGTTTTTATTTTATTATTATAAAAGTAACCTAGAAAATTATGCTTTAATTTATACTTTTAAGACCTTGACACCTCACGTATATTTTTATGTAGCAAATTTCCCAATGTTAAGTAAACCAATTAAAATGTATACTTATTTTAAAATTCCCAAAAATGTTTATTTTTAAAATTCCCAAATGTATACTTTTTTATACTAGGTGTTCATAATATATGCAATAGCTAATTCGATTGACGCCCAGAATTTTTTAGGGCTAATTAGCATATAAATATTTGCGATTGTAATTATTAAAATAAAAATAAATAAGTTGTTCAGTTTTTCTTAATAGCATTAACTAACCAGAACTTACAAGAAATTTAAAAAATAGATCCTAAAAGAAAAGTTTCCAGTAAAAAACTCCCAACTCCCGAAACTCCATCTCTACTATTTATATTTTTTTAACGCTAAAGATGGGGCTTGGCATAGGCGCGCCGTATAAAAGCCGGTAAATCACCTAATTTTCTTTATAGTATTAAAAAACAATTTAAAATTTTAAAAAATCATGGCATAATCTAGACACTTAAACAGAAAAAACCCTTGGCAAAAAAATTATTTGATTTTTCCTAATTCCTTGAATGATTTATTCCAATTTGTCATTACAGCCATAAAATTTTGAACAAATAATTTTTACATTTTTGCTTTGTGAAGCTGTTCTTATTTATGTACTTTGTACATACTCAATAAAGTTATGCATTTTTTTAAGTTTTACTATATTGTTAATTATAATGGAATAACAAAAAATATGATTTTGTGTAAATAATGTCAATTAAAAAAAAAATAACAAAATAATACACCTAAAAAAATGCCTAAATTTGTTAAATATCTAAATAAGAAGGAGGTCGACAAAGCGAAAACATTATAGATCAATAAACTTTTATACCGATATTTATACAAAAATATTTAAACAACAAAGGGGATAGGTAGGGTAGGCTGAAGGAACTAGATCAATAGCCGTTTGTACTTGGTATATATGTTTTATGTATTTAATGGTTCAATAAACTACATTAACTAAATAAGTAATAAAGGGTAACTTTTTAAAAAATTGACATAATTTTTTTTCCACCGAGGTTTTTCGTTTAGAGTGCTAGAATGTCTAGATTATGTCATAATTTTTTTAAATTTGGAATTTATTATTTAATACTCAAAGGAAAAAAATATTTGAAGTGATGCCGTAACGACCTCCGTGAAGCTCGATTTTCAGTGTTGAAAAAAATAGAAAATAATGGAGATACAGTTTCAGGAGTGGGGATTTTTTTTTATGTATAATTTTCTTCTCTTTTAGGATCTGTTTTAAAAATCCTTAAATGTAATTTTTTCCAAATTATTACCAAAAACCTATTTTTTTTTATTTTGTTAATACCAATCGCAATTTTTTATGTGCTAATAAAATAAATTTTAGACGTCATTCTGAATCAAATAAGCTATTGCACATATTTTTTGCAGCTCCATTTCTATTTTCACGTTTTAAAATGTGTTGACTAGACTACTATTTCAAAAGACATAAACATCGTATCAAAAATAAAGAAGCTATAAAATGTGTATATTATGTTTCCGAGAAGAGAGAAAGGCATTTATCTGGCAATAAATATCAAATTTATTTTTAAGTAGTTGTAGTGGGATAACCCTAGGAAATCATAAAAGTAGTTTGTTTCTACCAAATAAGCTCTACTTTGGAGACTGTATACCGGATGCCTTATTTATTAGCAAAACCTGTTATTTTTCTCAGAAGTGTTATACGTCTTTGAAATTTTAGTTCATTTATATGACAAAATGGAATGCACAATTTAAATATTTTATTTTTATGTTTATTTGTAATTATCATCATAAAAATACAAACTTCCTGATTTTACCGAAAGTGCCACGTTTGGAAGTAAAATGGTCTATTTTGTTTTTGTATTAACGGAGTGTCACAACCAAATGGCGAGGGTATGATAAAAAACTTTCAGGAAATATTTGAGATGCAAATAATGGTAAAGAATAATTTAATATCAGGAAAAACTAATTTTTATGTTTCTGTTATGCGTTTTTTTACCAGGTCTTATTATTGCGTTAAAATTTAATATGACAAATAACAATTATTTATTTAAAAACCTAAAAATGGCCATTAAAAAAGAAACGCAACCTATATTTAAGCCTTTTAGAAAAACGCTTTAATTTTTTTATAGGTCATCTATTTCTATTATTTACCTGCATACGTAAAAATATTTGTTGGGTGCTACAATAAATATTAGGGTATTTATTAAACCTTCGTTTTCGTAAAGCAAAACAAAGTTGTAGAAAAGTACCAACCGCAATTAATTTATTTTCAACAGAATAATTTAGATGGAAAATTTGGAAAATGGGATTATTTTTACCCTTTATAACACCTAAAACAGAGATACCATTACCTACTATAGATAAAAAACAGGTGGGAAATAACTGCCGTAACGGCGGCAAACGACACTGAACCATCAAATGTGTACGTCAAATCGTAGGATCAACAAAACGTACGCACAGTTTTGGTGTATACGGTCATTACCGTGCGGCCGTATACGTTCACCAAGTGATGACATACCTTTTCGTATATTATTGTGAAATTTTATTTGTCTAAAGATGTTTTCACTTAGCGAACATAATATGTAGCCGAATGGCCAACAAACGCGTGCCTTCGGTTAGTGTAGCCGTAAATGATTTTAAATTTTTACGTCTACACTAACCCAACGCATACGTTTGTTAGCCATTCGCCGTATACGCTCGCTAAGTGAACACACTTTACTTGCTAACTCCCGTATAACTCGATGTTAAATTTACTAAATGGAATTTCACGACGGTGAGAGTTATGTATATCTTAGCGTAGAACAATGATATTTGTTCCTGTGGTATTATGGACCCGGTATAACTTTACACGTGTCAAGTAGCTTAGGCAAGTTATTAAAACCAGTAACTTAATTTAATTTTTATTCATTCACTTGTACAGGTATTAAATTCAGTGGTTTACATGCTGTATGTACCCAAATGTTGTTACTTTAGACCTAGTTTAAAAAACACTTTTAAGAAATATACAACAAAATCTTACTATTTTTTATTTATTGTAAACATTACTAAAAAAATCTAGTTTTCTATTACAAAAACACCCCTTTTTATATAAATAAAAACCACTTAACTATATTACATTAAAGAAAAAACTGATCTCTTTATTTTATTTCTATTGAACAAGGAATGGAGACTGTTCTTCAGAAATAAATGAGATGTTAGATTTTGGGATAGAATTCTTTATATACCCTCTTTAAATAAAAGCAAAACTTTTAGGAAGCGAAGAAAAGTTTTTTTTCAATGTCGGAAGTAAACATTTATTTAATGTGACACATACATATATTTTTGTATGTATGTTTCAGTTTTATTATACAGTGTGTCCCAGAAAAGGTATTACAAGAGAACAAATAGACCAAAAGTTTTTAAATTTTTTAATACCCCAGTTATCTTAGTCACATTAAAGGTGAAATCTCAAAATTTCACGGAATAAGCCGGATACCTATATTTTGGTATAAAAATACTCTCCTGAAAATCCCCTACGATATCGCGTAAGAGACTCGAAATATAACGGGCCAAATGCCAAAAACAATTAGTATTTTGCGAATATCTCGTTTGATTTACTTTTAATCGCATTTATATTTATTATAAAAGTTGTAAAACATAAAATTCTTTACAAATTTGATTTTAAGCATTTTTTTCTGACCAACGGATTCGATAATAGAGGGCGCAGAGTGTAAAGCACTTTACTGTATGTACATACCTTAGCACGCAATCAATCGTGATATTTAGCAAATACTTAAGTAAAAAAATGACATCTTAGACTAAAAATCACGATTGATTGCGTGCTAAAGTATGTGCATGCAGTAAAGTGCTTTACACTCTGCGCCCTCTATTATCGGATCCGTTGGTCAGACAAAAAAATGCTTAAAATCAAATTTGTAAAGAATTTTGTGTTTTACCGATTTTGTAAAGTTTTGTTTTAAAAAATATTAAAAATATTTTTAAAAATAAACCATTGAACACCGGGTGTACTTGCGAAAATCTATTTTTAAAATTATTTGCTAGAGTTGTCAAAAAAACAAAAAAAAATATGATTTGTTTTGACTTAAACAAATAAAATTTAGGTAACTAAGACTAGTTTGGTGAATAAAATGGTGTATTTAAACTTTGTTAAATTATTATTTTTAAAAAATGGCCAATTTGTTTTTTTTTTTAATACATGCTTAAACTTGGTGTTCGGGGCTAAAATTCAATTCTAAGCACTTTTTACTCTTGGTGTTTTTTGATATTTTGTGACCTAACCCCATTTTTCGTGATTTCAACTTTGTTTTTTGAATTTCCCGCCGTATCGCCTATTCGTATGTAAAATTTTGAGGTTATCTGAAATGCAGAGGTGATCCCAAAAAAAAATTTTGAAGTTTTCCTTAATTAAAACAATCCGAATATTTTGCCGGTTACTGTATAAAGCTCTGTAGGTAGAACTGTCTTAAATAAATTTACTAATTGGTAAATAGCTGTTATTAAATCATAGTTTACTGTTAATAGCATAATGTAATCTGATAAGTACGTTTATTAGGTGACAAGTACTTTTGCGACTAGGCTCTAATTTTACGGCATTAAAAAATTAAAATAATTTTGTAACTTCAATAAAAACCAGAAAGGGACTAGTAAAATAAAATTGTAGAAAAATACATAAAATTAAACACTTACGGCACAGCAAATTTAATAACTATTAAAGTTAGGCTAACTGTAACTATTATTCGGCGGTTTTTGAAAGGTTTCATGAGCAAAACCGCCGGACGGTGGATTTCTCCTTATAATTGAACAAAATCGCCAACGGTCGTTTAGCCAGTAATTTTAAAGAAAGTAAAATTGTTTTTATTTTTCTCAAAATCTTAGATTTATACTCCGCCTGCCATTTTAATTGACAAACTGCTGAAACTTACGTGGGTTTTCTACGGGGATTGTTTAACTATGATATAGAAATATAGGCTATTTCTATATCATAGTTCATTGTACGACGTGGAAAATTGATAGTACCCCAATTTTTGTGTTGCCCCAATTGACTTTACGTGAAATATTAGCAAAATATATTGCGATAAGTATGTTTATTAGGCGTCAGGTACTTTTGCAACTAAGCTCCTATTTTTGGCAGTGGCAGCCGGTACTAAAGAGCACAAAAACGTGCCCACTCTTCAAATAAACAGAAAAACAAAGATTTTGTTCAATATAATTTAATTTCAGATATTTACTATAATCCCATTAAAACACTTCTAAACACTCAGCTCAAAACTTACTTCTAAATTACACGATGCAACGCTTAAATATCATAAGTGTCTTCCCAAGCCAGGGAAAGCGAGAATTATGCCCGCTTTGTATTAACTATTTTGCTTACGCGACATTCGTCTCTTTTACGCGAAAATAGTATAAGGGAATGGGCACAAATTTACGTGTCTTCAGGTAAAAGTCAAACGTCAAACGGTAGAGTTTAAGCAATATTTATTGTTGATTAAAATTTAACGTTTAATTTTAACAAAGTATAGTCAAGTATATTGAGAGTAATGTGATGTGATATGTGATAATTTAAAAATTAATTCACAACTGGAAATAAATGCTGTGCAGTTCCTACAACAGAATAACAGTTTGCATTTTAAAGAGAAACTTATAATTTAACAAAAAAAGACCTACTCAGCGATCTTTAAATAATTTTGCATTTTCTAGTAAAACTAGGACATATAACAATTTTTAATAAGAACACTTATGAAAACTATAATTGGATGTGTGGGTGTTGGGTTACAAAGAAACTGTTTCGTTTTGTATGCTTATTATTTAATAAAGAAATAACAGCGTGGACTAAATATGGGGTAGACGATCTAAAAAATATTGAAAAATATATCGAAAAAGATTATATACAGTGCATCCCTAATTTTAATAACAAAGTGATCAAAGTATTCTGCCGTAGGAAAAATAGGCGATTGGACTATCTTTTAAATAGGGGTAAGCTTTATAAGATACAATTATATTTCTTTTTTGCTTGTGCCCTCCCAATAAAAAATGTCACGAGGCACCACCGATTTTTGGCATTAAAATAAATAATTCTTTAACTTTATTAAAAATCAGAAAGTTACTAGCAAAACAAAGTTGTAGAAAAATACCAACCGCAATTAATTTATTTTCATTTAATTTTTAAAAATATATGTTTTAAAAACATGATAAATCCGTTTCCGCTTCTAAAATAAAACCGGAAAATTTACGAAGCATACACAGGAGATTTTCCACGAACGAAAATTCAATTTCAACAGGTTTTAATTAAAAGGGTGAAAGAAGAGATAAAATAAACATCTAATTGAAAGGTAAAACGTTTTTGTTTTGTATTTAATAAATTAGATAAATGCCGTAAAAGACACGATTTTATTGTCAATATATACACCGTGTTTCCCAATTACAAAAAAGTGGGTGAATGACTGAGATAATTTTATAAAAATAATATACAGGTTGTCCCAACTCTATTTATATACGAAATAAATTTGCCCCTGTACAAGATACAAAAATAAACCTCAAATAAAAATGTTTATTTGAATACGCTCTTTTTACTGACAGTACCAGTTATTATACAAGTTGTCTCAAAAAACAAAATTTTTATTTTTAAGTAGTTTTTTTAAATGGAACACCCTATAAATTTTAACAAATTTTAACTCTATACAACCTATGCCTTATTCTTTAGAGATTCGTTAAAAAATTGCCAGATTTGGGCAAAATAGGACTGAAGGGTGATTGTAAAAAGCTGATGCATCCACAAAAAGTGAGTGCTTGGTGGGGTTTATGGGTTGCCGGCGTCATCGGGCTTTACATGTTCGAAAATGACGTGAGCCAAGCAATGATTGTGATACTTGTTTCTAGAAATTAAGATATAGAGAATATGAACCTGGACGATATGTGGTTTTAACAGAAGGTTACCACTTGCCACAAACCAATGAAAAAATGTAGCTTTTACTCCATTATCATGTTGCTTGACATCTTTGAACTAATTTTTTGAATACATTTTAAAAAAGTACGTCAATAGGTTAACAAGAATTCAAGACTAAAATGATTAAATAATTCAGTGCATTAAGGTCATTTAACCTCGATTATGTCTCAGAGTCATTGAAAATATGGACCATCGGATAGAGGTATATAACCAAAGCCGATTTGGCCGATATTTTGTTTCACACATAATTGGCATAGATCCTTCTATCATAATAAAAAATATTAGGGGAATTCTCTGTAAATTTTTGTTTAATTTATAATAAACATCGTGCTTTCAATTTCGACCACCCACTATTAAAATTTATTTATATCTCTGTTTCTCCTTGGGACATTCCTTTAAAAGCCCATTTTTCGATATAAATAAGTTATTACATTCCCAACAGAAAATATCACTTTTATGTTTTTTAATGCGAACATAACTTTGAATCGTTATCAAAAAGGTCGTAAAGTTCTTTTAGGTTGACACGAGGTAAATATTTAATAAATAAGGGAAAATGCCGCTTCTAGATTTTCTGTATATTGAAAAATTTATGTGGATATTGTCAGGCATTTTTTAATAAAATATCTACTTGATTTAATAAGTATCCCGGAAAAAGTTATTTATAACATATTTTTGTTAACGAGTTAAAAACTAGGCTCTGGCTAAGCGACCACCGTCGGTTTCGCTAAATTATAAGAAGAAAACCGCCGTCCAGCGGTTTTATGTATTAAGGTATATAAAAACCGCCGAAAAGATTAGTTAATTTGCTATTACCGGCGGTTTTTTACTTATTTTATGGGTAGATGCCGCCGTCCCGCGGTTTTGCTTATAAAAACTATTTAAAATCGCCGAATAATAGTTAAAGTTAGTTAAACCTAATAATTATTTATTTTGCTGTAAAGGTTTACTTTTTTGTGGTTCTATTGTTTAATTTGACAGGAAGGGCGAAAAAATAACTTATCAGGATGTCATCGTCAACATGAAAATCAGCAATTAGATATAACGTAAAATTAAAAAAAATTGAAAATTTTTGTTAAAATTAAATTATAAACAATAAAAATAAAAATAAGAAAAAATTTATGAAAAATTATGAAGAACAAAATATAAAAAGAGTTACTTAAGAATCTGTCCATTTTCTCAAAGAGACTCAACATAGATTTAACTACAATTTAAGGATCGTCAGAGTCTCAAATTTGTCAAATATATATTAAAATTAGGCAGACAGTTAGCACGTCTCCGGCATCATCAGACCTAAAATAATTTATAAACCCAGTTACACAGAGAAATAAATAACAATAAAAGTCAAAACTCACCTAACTATTTAAACAACAGTTACATGACATAACAATAAAATAAATAATCAATACAATCAGCAAATCGAAGAAAGAAGAATGAGGTTGAGTAGTTAATACAACCTATACATTTTGTATTAACTACTCAACCTCATTCTTCTTCTTCGATTTTAGCTGATTGTATTGATTATTTATTTTATTGTTATGTCATTGTAACTGTTGTTTTTAAATAGTTAGGTGAGTTTTGTTATTTTATTGTTATTTATTTCTCTGTGTAACGGGTTTTATAAATTATTTTAGGTCTGATGATGCCGGAGACGGCGAAACATGTCACCTAAATTTTAATATATATTTGACAAATTTGAGACTCTGACTTTGATCCTTAAATTGTAGTTAAATAAAAAGAGTTAGTTACCAATCCAAAATTCGAACTCTGAACCTGTGGGCTTACGGGTCAACAGTCGTATCCCTGTAGCTAAGGGACAACTTGATTTCATATTTTAAATGATTATAATAAGTTTAAAAAATAGGCCGTGTTTATAAATTATTTGTCTTGTAACTTTTTTCCCTTTCCTGACCATTTTCAATGTTTTTTTACCCTCAATACATACATACTTTAATTATGGGTAATATTTTATATTTAAATACTGTTGGCTTTTCTTTTTCAGAAAGAAGAACATTTTGTATTACTTGCACTTATGAAGTGCTTCGACAAAATCTTTGTAGGTGTCAAACGTGTCTCCCAGTTATATTTTTGTTTTTGATTAATAATAAAAAATAACATTAACCAATAAAACAAATAATTAATAAAGTTAGGTATACTTTAACTATTATTCAGACCCTGTATATTATTTACAATATCAGCATTAAATAAATCTTTAAAAGTGCCTTAGAAAAATATTACATTCAATGTATCTAATCTTATTAGATTCGAAAATATGGCAATCAAAATGAAGTACGGTTATTTTTAAAATAGCGCCATTTTGTAGTGAGTAAAAGTATTGACTTTATATTCCGGGGTTATAAACTACTCATCAGGAGCTTTAAAATGATGTGCCACAAGATCCCTCTTTTTATTTATTTTTTTAATTACCCAGCTGTAACTTTGACATTGGTATCTGTCATTTCTTGTCTAAAATTTGGTTTATGTTGTCTTACCAAAGTCCTCAAACTTTTACAAAAAAAACTGAACAATTTAAATGTTAGGAGGGGGCCCTGAATTTAGACAAGCACTGTATTTAGGATCCGCTTTTAAGTTCCACATAATTTTTTCTAATTATAACTTTCATGGGCCTTTTAGGGCAGTATATCTACGTCACTGATAAAGACTAACTTTCCACTTTTCAATGTTTTTCCTTTCAAAGCTTGCAACGCGTATTTTGAGTAAACGTTACCCTTATCGGCATTTTATAATTAAGAAGCTTCTTCTCACCTTACAAAACAAGGTAAGATCTAGATTTCAAACCTAGCTTGTGCTTCAAAGGCAAGTCGACTTGAAAAAGATTTTAATTAAATAAAATAAAGCAAAGATAAATGCAACATCAAAACAGAAATTAATACTCTTTGCATTTGCTTTTCCTTGATTAAATACGTGGGTGAATGTTAAAGGGAAAATGTATATTCTATTTTTGGCTCTTTGATATTCCAATAACAATTTTGAAGTTATAAATATTGCCTTTTTAAAAACAATTTTAAAAGCGACGTTAAAAAGGCAAGCTAAAATATGTAAGCAATATTGGGGCAACGTATTTTTTGGACTAAATAATACCTCTTCTGAGGATACTCAGATGGGCCTTGGGCACTTATGGCAAAATTACTTTAAAAAATAAATAAAAAATTATATTTAAAACCAAATAAACCACAACTTTACCAGCTAATGTGTTTATTATTAGGCGTAGTAAGGC
>JACEGR010004055.1:0-93419 GCA_014170235.1 Listronotus bonariensis
TGGGTCAAACCTATAGTATGTTTTTAAAACCCCATTTACATTTCCGGCCTGAACCACGATCTTTAGGTACGCCAGTTATACCTGATCAGCTAAAATATTCCTTAACACATAGGCTTGCGCGGAGGAAAAGAGACAGTCTAACGAATACTCCCATTGTTAAACATTTCGTATTGATGAGCCGATTGCCATCCTCGCTGTAGCTTTACTTTATTGATATCCTAATAACTATTTTGCTAACCAAAGAAGTTTGAAAGTGACAAAATTTTTGTGCGTCAGCTCGGCTGGAAGCTCTTGATCTGCTATAAAGTTAGCCACTGGAACGCATCCTAGACAAGGAAAGGGAAAGATAAATTTTTTAAAATTTCGTTTTTTTTTAACTCTTTCTTAGGCCCATAATAACAATCTCTTTAATTAATTTCATTTTAAAACATATAATTCTTTTAAAAATCCATTTTTAAACTATAAATGAGTGTTGAAGCCAAGCCACATTTGTACAGGTTTCATCTACCTGTTAACAGGGCTTGATCTTGACAATTGCAACATAAAATTTAATATGTTTGAGGAATAAGGAATTAATTGAATTATTGTATTAATAATGCGTAAAAGGACTTGGATGCTTATAAACTACCCATACGAGGGCTTTCCAGTGACGATAAGCGCTCCCGAGTAGCTCAGAGCATTTCTGTTCTACTTTATGGCGTTCCAGGACAGTGTTATGCACCTGAACTACCCGTTTTTTTTCTCTGTTCTCATGCACCAGCCCCTCTTTTGGTTTTGTGCTTCATGTTTTTATGGTTAAGGATGATTTTTAAAAATTATATGTTTAAATGGAATTAGATATTAAAGAGATTATTATTATACCAAGAAAGGTTAAAAAAACGAAATTTTAAAATTTTATCTTCTTTCCTTTTGTCTAGGATGCGTTCCAGGTTAACTTTTATAGCAGATCAAGAGCTTCAAGCCCGGAGCCTGACGCACAAAAAAATTTTGTCACTAAACACACTTGGTTAAGCAAATAGAAGTTATTGGGATATCGGGCCAGCAAAGCTACAACAAAGGATTTCGGCAAAGTGGGCTCTCATCCAATACGAAAATGTTTATATGGGGGTATTCTACGTTAGACTGTCTCTTTTTCCCCACATAGCCTATGTGTTAAGATATTTTAGGCTGATCCTTATATAACTGGCGTACCTAAAGGTAACGTGGTTCAAGTGGAAAAATGTAAATGGGGTTTAAACATGAGAGCAGGGTTTAGCTGGCGGCTGTAGATTTAATGAAAATTTAACATTATTTTCAAATTTGTATGGCCCTATTCTTAAAGAGATATAGACATATTAAATGTGGTATTGTTGTTATGAAATAAAAACTACTGAATACGTAATTGTTGTTTGTATATATTGTAGTTTAAAGAACAAAAAGAACGAACAACTTGTTGCTACCGCGACATCTTATATCGGACTATAGATATTCTAAACTTACTTCTACAGCTAAACACGAAGAAAGTAATATTGATATTAATAGATTGACAATTCTAACACTATTGACAAAATGGCGAAGTTAATAAAAAACATTTTAAACATTACTTTAACACTCCCACTTTTAAAATATTTTTTTTATTTTAACTAACAATAACATCAATTCGAAAAGAAGAAAGCCTCTTAATCTAACTTTTACAAAATAGATTGAGTCAAACCTTAAATTCTAGCACTAAGCAAATACAACTAAATCTTAAAGTCTTTTACACCGATTGCTTCTCTTAACTTTTCGAAACTACTTTTAGGTAATGCTTTAGTAAACAAATCTGCTAGTTGTTCACTTGATTTAACATATTCCGGAAATATTTCGCCACTTTCAAATTTTTCGCGCACAAAGTGAAACCGAACATCTATATGCTTTGTACGATTATGAAACTCTGGGTTTTTGATAAGACGAATAGCACTTTGATTGTCAATATACACTGTAGTCGGTTTAAATACGTCTTCTTTAATATCACTTAATAACTGCTGCAACCATACTGCTTCTTTGGTGGCGTTGGAAGCTGCTACATACTCCGCTTCAGTTGTTGACAATGCTACACTCTGCTGTCTTTTACTAGCCCACGTGATTGGTCCATTGCTTAATTTAAAAATGTAGCCTGTTGTAGACTTTCTCGTCAAAGTATCTCCAGCATAATCAGAGTCAGCATAGCCAATTAAACTGCCTGATTCTGAGCTATCATATTTAATGCCAAAATTTAGAGTACCTTTCAAATATTTTATTATTCTTTTAACAGCATTCCAGTGCATATTTGTGTGATTTTCTAGGTATCTACTCACAACTCCCACTGCATGTATAATGTCTGGTCTACTTACTATTGCAGCAAACATTAACGATCCAACAGCTTGTCTGTATGGCAAATTTGACAACACTGGACCTGTCTCAAGTGCTAAGTTAGTATTTGAGTCTTCGGGTGTGCTTACTATTTTTGAGTCTTCAAGGCCAAACTTCTTTATAACTTGCTTTATGTAATTTTGTTGACTAATAACAATCGAACCATCACTGCATTTATTTATTTCCAGTCCAACAAAATAATTTAACTTATCACTGATTGTCACTTCAAACATTGTCTGTAGTTTATTTAGCACAGTTTCTAAAGTCATTTTATCTGGTGAAATAATAAGTCCATCGTCCACATATATTATTAACACAACTTTAATGTCTTCGACATAACCTATATACACGCACTTGTCAGCATCAGTTTGTTTTAGTCCAAAACTTTGAAGAAACTGATTAAATTTTGTATTCCAGCACCGTGGTGCTTGCTTTAGCCCGTATAATGATTTCTTGAGTTTACAAACTAGATTTTCCTGACATACCATACCTTCGGGTACTGTCATATAAACTTCTTCTTCCAGCTGACCGTGAAGAAAAGCAGTTTTGATGTCGAACTGTTTTATTTCATATTTTTGTTTCGCAGACACTGCCAGTAACACTCTTATAGAGTCATATCTTGTTGTTGGTGCAAAAATTTCATTATAGTCAATGCCTTGTTCTTGTGCAAAGCCTTTTGCACACAATCTGGCTTTGTATCTTGAAATATTACCACAGTTATCACGCTTCACTTTAAATACCCATTTAGAGCCAATTGCCTTCTTTCCAGGTGGTAAAGTAACCAAGTCCCAAGTCTCATTTTTCTCTAGAGCTTTAAACTCTTCTTTAATGGCAGACGTCCACTGACACGAATTGTCACCATTTACAGCATCACTGTACGAATTTGGTACATCTGTTTCACTAAATTGAAGTTCATGGCATGTCTTGGTACTTTTTGGAGGTACCTTGATGGTTCTTTGTGGTCTAAGTACTGGTTCAGGCTCTTCATGTGGTTCTATTTCTTCATTTTCTTCTACATCTGGTGCATTTTGAGTTACTTCAGGTAATTCTGTAATATCATCCCACAACTGTCAAGGGGCATTTTACAAAATTTGGTTTTTCTGTAAAGCCTTTTTCTTTTTCACTGAATATTACATTTCTAGAGATTGTAACTTTTCTTGTAACAGGGTCAAACAGCCTATAATTTGTTGAATTCTTTATCATAACCTACAAAAATAAGTTTTTGGCTTTTTGCTTCCAATTTTGTTCTCTTTTGATCTGAGCATATGGACATAAGCTTCGCAGCCAAAAATTTTAGCATGACTTAGAGTAGGTTTTCTCCAGACCATATTTCATACGGTGTAGTACCTGGTGTCTGTACTGTAGGCGTTCTATTTAGAACATATATGGCTGTATTCACTGCTTCGACCCACAAGAACTTAGGTAAGTCAGCTACAATATAGCATGGCTCGAGCACTTTCTACAATGGTTCTATTGTCTCTTTCAACTCCTGCCATTTTGTTCTGGAGTGGTATGGTGCAGTTGTTTCTAGCTCGATACCTTCATTCTTCAAGTATTCTTTAAAATCATAACCACTGTACTCTGTACCATTGTCAACATGTAGAATCTTAACGGGATGACCATATTTTTGCTTTTACTTTCTGATTGTACACTTTAAAAACAATCTAAAACATCAGTTTTGTTTTTAATGAAGTAAGCAACTCTATAGCCAGAACAGTCATCTTTAAATGCTACAGCACAGTACCTTGATCCTTGTACAGATGGAGTTGCCATAGGGCCACAAAGGTCACTAAAAACTCTTTCTCCAGGTTTTGTCTTCTTATGTGAAGTTTTTCTGAAACGTAATTTTGTGCTGCTTGCCATATAGACATGATTCACAGAGAAAAGCTTTCTGCATTACTGAAGTTGACTCCTTCAACAAGTTCTTTATTAACCATTTCACGTAAAGGTTTTCAGATTGACATGTCCAAGACGCTCATGCCACACTCTTAAACTGTCAGTCTGTACAACATTTACACTAAGAGTCATTGTAACGAAACAATAGTCTGTATAAATTGTTTGCATCGCGCACTGCGTAAGCTGCTGAGGCTGTCCTTGTCGTAAATTTCGGCAATGTCATCTTGTTTCATAACTTTCATGCCTTTTTGGGTAATCACACCTTCTGAAAATAGGTTCTTTTTCAAGTCTGGAATGTACAAAACATTGTTAATTGTAGCATTACTCCATTCACCATTTAATAGCTTTGGATTTTTACAACACCTTTTCCATGAACTTTTAAACTCTGGTTGTTTCCCAAAAATACATTTTTGTCCTGAGACTTCTTCAAACTTATCGAAAAAATCACGTCGATATGTCATATGCTGTGTGATGCACCACTATCCATAATCCATGCATCATTGACAAAATGTAGGTTTGAGTCATCTATATTAAAAGCTGATTCTTGTTTGGTGGCTAAGACACTGTTTCTTTCTCACCTTCTTTTGTGTTGTTCAGGGTGCTATTATTATATCCACTTCTTGGTGATCTGCAATTTCTTGCTATATGACCTTTTTCTTGCAGTTATAACATGTTATTTTCTTTGAAAACTGTTTCTGAGGTTTTGACACTGTTGCCAAAGCACTTTCATTTTCTTCATACGATGCCAAACTTGCTTCTTCATCTAATAGTCTGGCTGTTAGGTTTGCAATGGTTTGCTTGCTATCATCCATCGAAAGCCATGCCTGCCTAACATTTCTGTATTTTGAGGGTAATGTTGATAAAATCTTGGTCATCACTGCAGCCGTACTAATTGTCTCACCTGCCTCTTTGACTAACTTCGCTAGATTTTCAACTTTTGATACATGCTGAGCTACACTGTCTTTGGATCCATTTTGTACTGATGGAATTTCTCGTGTACCAGCATTTTACTAATCTCTGACTTTTGTTGGTAAATTGAATCCAATCTGCTCAGGATTTCTTTAGATGTCTCACAACTTTCCACTAAGGTAATTTGCTTCAGATCCATCGCACTGGTTAACGTGAACATGGCAGAGTGCATCCTGCCTGTCCCACTTTGCAATTAAATCTGCATCTGACTGTGGTCTGGGTACTGACCCATCAATTTGTCCAAAAATTCCCTTTGCTTTTAAAGCACACTTTATTTGGAACTTCCATTGGACATAGTTTTCTCCGGAAAACTTACTGATATTTGCAACATCAACTTGGTTCGCCATCTTGCTCATCTCCCGTACAAACAACGCCGACCACTGACGAGAAGAAACTAATTCTTTTACTAAACACGCTCTTCAACAGACTTTTCAGTGTTTTCTATACCTTAAGCGGTACGTGGGCCCATAACCTGTTGTTATGAAATAAAAACTACTGAATACGTAATTGTTGTTTGTATATATTGTAGTTTAAAGAACAAAAAGAACGAACAACTTGTTGCTACCGCGACATCTTATATCGGACTATAGATATTCTAAACTTACTTCTACAGCTAAACACGAAGAAAGTAATATTGATATTAATAGATTGACAATTCTAACACTATTGACAAAATGGCGAAGTTAATAAAAAACATTTTAAACATTACTTTAACAGGTATTCTCTTAAATCCCTTTAAAATATTTATTCTCTTAAATCCCTTTAAATTATTTATTTAATGATGATGAAGTATGCAGGGTGTTTAATTTAAAAACTGTCAGTTTACTGTTATGTTTCTGAAGATGGCCATATTTCCAACTATTAAAAAATTGATATATTATATATCTATACTAATATATAAAGAGGTAAAGTTTGTAACTTTGTTTGTGGGTTTGTTTGTTTGTAGCCGCTAATCTTCGGAAGTACTACAACTATCATAAAAATTCTTTTATAATCAGGGAGCTACACTATTTAGGAGTATTATGGGCTAAATTTTATTATGATTAAACAAAAAGTTCAGATATTAACGCCCAACGAAGTAGGCACGGGTCGGCTATCTTGGATAAAATATAACTAAAATTCGATATTCACGTTACTGTTCTGTAATTCTGTTGTAGTAATTCAAAAGAAAGGTTTATATGTAAAATAATATCTAAAATAACATATACAGAGTGTTTAAGAAAATAGTTTACACCAAAAATTCGATATTGACGTTACTATTCTCAACGGATTTTAATGCATTTTTTTAAATAAATAGAGTGATTTAAAAGGAAGGTTTATGTGTATAATAATGTAAAAAAAACATATACAGAGTGTTTAAAAAATAGTTTACATTTAAAATTCGACATTGACGTTACTATGGAAAAAAGTGTTTATAGTAATTGTGCACATGTATCTATGGTTTATAAAAATATATATAGAATTGCCACACAGGGTGGGTCAAAAAGATGTTATATTAAAAACCCTTAAAACTAAAATGCATTCTAACTATGTTATTATACCATCTAGAGGTTTAAAAAAATGCCTAAATATAAAGATTTGCAAAATGATTATTAGTATTTGAAAAAATATTATACAAGGAGGACCAACAATTTTTTATTAGGTTTCTTATCACTATTCAACGGACAGATAGAGTGATTCAAAAGGAAAGTTTATATGTTTTTAATAATATCCAACATTTTCACGGTATAGGGAAGGGGAATTGTTTTGCTCCGAATTTATCCCGTGCGAAGCCGCGGGCAAAAGCTAGTGAACTATATTTAAAGCTCGTTAATAAATCCTTTGAATGATATTATCATAAAATATACAGGGTGCTACATTTAAACATTTTTTTAATTAATCAAAAACCCGAAGTTCACGTTAATTAGCGAAGAAAATACTACTACTTTTCTAATTTAATCAACTTTGTATCTCCAATTAGAAAAAAGTTAGCACAATTTTCGTAAATGTTTTTCGACTTAATTAATCATTTGCTGTGCAATCGGTTATATGGTAAATAAACCTGAATCTTGTACCAACCAAACTATAATCTAGCAACATATATGGTATTATCTATATTTTAGGCAACCACATGTTACATTTTTTAATCTGTGATGTATCACTGGTTGCTTACCCGCCTCTAATGTGCAGGTCATATATTGTTATATGGAACAATAATACAAAAAAGACTATACTATTGAGTAACCAATGGAGTATTAAAAGAAAAATGTAAATCGTGCAGTAGAAGTTGCTAAAAAATGTGGCTTAGCATTTTTAATTTTCTGGGTGATGCATCGCCAGACTAGCTATAGGAAATCCCATGTAAATTTTGATACCTTTAAATATTGGCTACCCTATTGCTTATACAAAATATTGTATATATTGTATATTTTTAAGACATTGATGGAATAAGCCTAAATTTTGGTATTTTCAAAAGCCAATTAAGAAAATCAGTAATAAATCTATTTGTTCTGTCAACTTTCAAATTTTTCAATTACAAATACGTACTTTTATTTGGTTTGTTAAAAAATAACAAAATTTAGTGTGTAAACTTATCTAACCAACATCTTCAAAACAGTTAATAATTTTGTTTTTGTAAAATTAGTAGAGGAGCAAATATTTTAAAGTTTCACCCCGGCGACATATCACCTAGTATACATATTTAGCCTTATTATGTTTATTTACACGTTTTACGGAAACTGTGATTAATTTAGAATAAGCTACGCAAAAACTAAAATCCGAAGTGCTGTATTAAGCCGCGTATACATCTGAGGACGGATCCGGATGGGCACAATGCAAATGAAAAGAGCATTCTGATGTGGACTAAAATTCGAAGCGAACCGAACGTGCATGCTTTGTTCGCAAATACGCTTGGACTGATCCTCGAGTATGTTGGTATATCAAAGGGAATTCGTGACCCAATATGGACGGTGTTTTGGCGGTAGACGTATTCGGACCAAAAAAACATATATTTCTGCTTGAAAATAGAAATGTTAAAAATGGAATGGACACAGGAGAAGTGTTTGGAAATTATCGGTTATTATCAACGGGAAATATCAATATCAAAGAAGAAAATGCATGTATTCTTTACTCCTCATTACAAACAACGGCGATATCCAACTGCGGCTATTTTTCTTTTTGCTTTTTTAACAAATTGTATAAAACCTTAAAACTTCCACTGGCTAGTTGCATATCTGCCATTTTTAAACGGGTAGATTCAAATAACCGAAGCGGTCGCAAACAGGATGCTTATTCGTGCTTGTATCGATTTTCCGAGTAGAAGGTCAGCTGGTTCGAGTTACGCTTATTCGGATTCGGGCATAAGTGTACAGGCGGCTTCAGTTATTTTCGCATTTATTAAATATACATATTTTTTTAAATTTTAGGTGCAGTTTGTAGCTATAATGGCACATGCCTTTCAACTATTATTCATCGATTGCAACTATCCAAAAGTATTTGCATGGTGGATTGGATCACATGCGGTTCTATTTTTCTTCCTCTTTAAAGATTTCTATCAGAACACCTACAAAAGGGGAAAGAACGCAACTCGCAAGAAGAAGGAGGATGAAGTAACAAACGGACGTGTTCAAAATGGTACTGCCAATGGTACTTCCTATCAAAATGGTTCATCAAATGGTGCAACGAATAGTGCACACACCGAAAGTATCTTAAAACAAAATGGCGTTATTAAGGACGCCAGTGATTATTACGTTAGTGGTGTTAATGGGTCAACGGAAATACGCGAGAGGTTAAAACAAAAATGACCTATTATTTAGTGTACTTAGTAATTAAAAGACTTTTATTAAATTATATTTAGGTAAATTAGGGAATCCATATTAGTACCTGCAATGTTGCCTTTGCAAAAGCCCAAAATTTTAGGGCGTGTTGTTAAAACGAATTTGATTTTGCAACTGTTTTTATCTGATTTTTTATTTTACGTCTTTTTTTTACAGTGGGTGTTTTTTGGCAAAAAAATATTTTTATTTTTAAGAAAACAATAAAATTACCGTAAACGAAACTACTTCTAAATAATAAAAAGTAAGAGGTCTACTTATTGCTGCTTTTTTAATAAAATTTTTAACATTACATAGAATATGTAATTTTTTATTTAATTTTTACATCTTAATTTTTTTCTACTGCCCAAAAACCCGACCCTAAACATATTGTAATAATAACAATAAATAATACCAAAACTTATGAATTTATAAAGTTGTTTCAAATCCTATGGCAAAAAGTGTTTTTTCATGGTAATAGATTAACAAATGCCTATGCGATTTATCTGGTAAAAAGAAGTAAATTTAATTAGGGTATGAATAAAACAAAGCCATAGTTTTTACATGGAATATATTCTACTCCTCTTTTTTAAATTGTTATTAATTATTGCAACTTTAATCAAAACATTTTTGTTCTGAAATTTATATTTATGTCAATTGCCCTGTTTTATCTCAGTATTAATACCTAGAACATTTTATTAAATCGATAAAAACTGTGGGAAACAAAAAGCAAACTTAGAAAGCTATATGATAAAAAATGACATATTTTTCATATATTTTGAATATATTATGTTTGTATACATGTACAGATGTTTCTGATAAAACGTAAAAGTGTGCTTGTGCATTTAGATAAATGTCGTTGACACCTTACGTTCACCTTTAATACAATAAAATACTTAAATAGAATCTAATAATTTAAAAAATTATCTAGTCCATACAGGCTAGTCTAAATTAATTGTCTACCTTAATATCGTTTTCGTAATTAAAATATATATTTGTTAAATTTTTAAGTAAGTACAATTTTTAACACCTTTTTTGGTTTGCTTACGGCTCGCCAAAAATATCCACGAAAAAAATTCAGCGAACCATGAGCGAAGCGCAAAATATAAATATACCCATTTAACTTGACATGTAAGAATATTTTACCGCCACGTAAGCTGAGCGTGATTTAAACTATACCGGTATGGAAACCAAACCGTCGACTATACACATATAAAGCATTGATACCCTTCCACCGACTTGCTATGTACTCCCCTAATTTACCGCTGAAACGAACGCACTGATTTTAGTTAGGGGTTCCTCCGGCTTACCGCTTCCGCCTTTCCTTGGATGACGATGCGAGCAACACACATCCCACCACAAATATTTACTATGCTTTTAATTTCCTATGGTCGGCCAGTTGGTTTCCACACCTGTAGTGTGCATTGGCCTAAATGGCCACTTTGTTTTTTTATCATGGCGTTAAAATATTTAGAAAAGAATCGGTTTAGCCATTGTGAACAAAAACTAACCAATACAAAGACGGTTTTAAAGACATATGAAAAATGTATAAACTATTATGGAGTCCTTAAGAAGGGGGCTAGGTGTAGGATATAAAATTTAAAGGAAGCCAAAGTTTTTGGGTGAATAATAATTTAGCAACGTAAGATCTTGCTCAATTTTTATATTCAGTAAGCAATATTTAATATTGTTGTGTTTAAATATGTTATATTTAGATGTTTACCTTTTAGGGTAAAGATTTCTAAAAGAAAATTTACTTACATGTTATTACCTTTGTTAGTATTGGATTGATTCTCATTAAACTTGTACATATAGATTCTAGTTAGTGACTTTTGAAGTCTGTTTAATGAGAATGTATTTCATTGGATTCTGGTAAAGATAGATCTCTAAATTTTTAGGCAACACAAAAAAATAACTACCTAAAATGTTTATATTAAATTGTATATTTACCAATTAGGTATATATGGGCTGTTCGTGTAAGACGTGTAAAAATTATATTGTTTAAATGGCTTCACAAATATACGTTATAATACCTTTTTAATTATGCGAATATTAGGTCTGCACTTTTACGAGGTTTAAGGTTCAAACCCACGTTTTTTTTGTTTTTAAAATTATGCAGGGTGTCCATTAACTTAACCGACAGAGTTTAAAAAATGATTCTACAAGTAAAATTAGGAAAAAACTTCATATGCACATATTGATGGTCTAGTTTACACATGTTGTAAGTGCAAACATTGATTTTTAGGTTATATAAACTTTAAAGTTAAAAAATTGGCAATAATTCTAGTCTAAAAGTACTTAAAACGTAGGAAAATAAAGCTTATATCTTAAAGCTTAAATCTTTTACTTCCTTCTTGTGTGCATAGAAAAGTTCCTGTATTTAATTAGAGGTTAGTGTATACAAGTCACTTTAACTTAAAAAATGCACTTACAACATTTGTGAACTTGACCATCGATATGAACGTTTAGGACAAACGTCTTAGTTCTTAAACTACAGGGTGTTTTAAAAATGTAAAAAATTATTGTTTTATTATATTACATTTTTTACCAATTTAGATATTTCTAAACACTTTAGGGCACACAATGCATAAAAAGACATTTTTTGGCATACTAGAAAAAATAATCTTGTCACCCATAAGGGGTTTATTGTAAATATTTTTCTTTTTTTTAAGATGATACGCCTCTGCAATTTTTAAAATTAAATATATTTTTTTAATTAAGACCATTTCTCGACATGGTCGAATCTCTATCTGATTAAAGAATAAATAATTAAGGTGATTTTATTACTGCAGAATTTGTTAAGCTATACGAAATGACCATGCAGAAAAATGGTTTTTAATTATTTACGCAAAACCGTACATCAATCATTATTATCATAGTGAAAAAGTGGTTAGTTCAAAATCCAGCTTTGATGATAAATATCTCGGACACAAATCGTTTCCGACTAAAAATTCTTCAGATTCGTGATCAGCGTCCCAACAAACTCCCGTATCCCAAATTTGGTTAAAATCGGAGTTGCGGTTTCTAGATAATTACCAGAATATTTCTATTTTAGAAAAATGCAGTGGCGTACCATTTTTTTATATTAAACGCCGGACGACACTGGTATTTTTTTTGTAAAAATTACCTTTGAAGGCGTCTCCCATTTTTTTAGAAAATATCCAAATTGATACACACGTTATTATAAAAAACAATAATTTTTGAAAATTTATGACACCACGTAGTTCAAAAACTAAAACGTTTAGGACATATCGTCGGTAATATCACGAAGCTTGCATCAATGGTGAGCCTACATCTTCCCTTAGAAAACGATAGTTCTTAAAAAATACCTACAAAAATACCATATTAGGTACATCTAACTTAATTAGTTTTGGAAATACGACCATCCAAATCAGGCACACCTTTCGGTTCGCCTGGCAGGTACTCGCTCATCAAAAACCTTTGTCAATGTTTTTTCAAACCTTGCTATAAATGAATTAATCCTAGAAAAATTTTAGGCTTACAGCTTCAAGTTCTTTATTTTTTATTATTTTTTGAAACTTTCAAAAATATACAGGGTGATGATGTGCACGGCTCATGCCTGTCAGGTGATGATTTTCGTAGTAAGCATGCTATGACCCATCACTACACAAATTTCAACCCTACAGGTCTAACGTTATACTCGAAGAATTCACCAGCTCTCCTACTAATAAGTTCTTGTAAGACGGGAAATGTGTCACTGGTGAGGGTTCTGGTAAATAAAAAGCAGGAGTTCTTTTACTTGTCTAAAAACGGAGATTACAATTCGTCTGTGAAATTAAAAAAAATGAGAGCTTACATCTTCCCGTAAAAAACGATATTTGTTCTATAAAAAGACCCTTGGTTTCTGTGTTATTCACCAGGGACCCGGTACAGCCACTTCCATAAGTTCTTGTAAGACGGGAAATGTGTCACTGGTGAGGCTTCTGGTAAATGAAAAAGCAGGAGTTTTTAACTGTCGAAAATCGAAGATTACAATTCATAAACTAGTTTTTAGTTTTCATTGTTATAAAAGCAATCTTGTGAAATTTAAAAAATGAGATACGCTTTTTGTGCTATTGACAACGATATGTTCATATAAAGTTTTTTTTTTAATTTTATTGTGGAATTGCCCCTTAAAGTTTGTTAGTTAAGTTACTGGACCCCCTGTTCATAAAATAACCATAATAACTCATTTGTGTACATTTGGTTTTCAAATACCTCGTATAATTCTCATTAAGTACTTAACCCTGTTTTTTAGAACATTCCAGAATAAAAATATTAATGTTAAAAACTTACCTTTTAAAGATAATATTAGTCGTAGTTTTCATGGAAATTTAGTAACTAAAAAACACAATGGTTTAACAAATGGAAAGCAAAACTACTGCAGTATTTAAAGACAGCGTAGCGCTTAGTATTTTTGTTAAATCAGTTTTACCGAATAATTTTAATGTTATGTTAGTAATCAGTTTAGTTAAACGTTTTTAGGTTTGCATGCTAAGAATTGATGCACTTTATATGATATTTTTTTATTATTTAAGGCGTATTACAGTATATAAAGCTATTACAGACCCAAAATTACGTTAATAGCCCTATATATAAAATTGGGGTTTAAATGCCAAGCCAAAATTAAAAATAAAGAAAAAGGACAAAATTCGTGCAAAAATGTGAGAATCATCCAATTACCATGTGATTTTTTTGCTTAATATAATCTTTTGTAGTTACGGGTGCCTTAAAAAAGCTTTGTATAACCTACAAAAAATAAGTTTTCTTAATAAAAATTACTTTTGCTTCATTACTATAGGGTAATATATAAAATAAAAATAAAAATATTAAATTAGGCAACGCGCATGGTAAGAATAGGTGATCATTTGCTTGATTTCCCTTTAAATTTAAAGAAAATTTATTTATTCGACTTTATTTTATTTTATGTACGGGTTTCGCGTAAAAATACTAACCATTTCTTGTCATAGCCATTTATCTAGTTCAGCAGGAATTAGTATCATTTTTTGTTGTTGGTAATTGTTACTTTTTAATAGGTAATATTGTTTTCTTTTTAATCATTTCAAAAATAAGTAAAAGTTTGTGTAAACCTATAAGATAAATATATCTTATGCAGTCAGGGCCGACAAGAGCCATGCTAGGCCCAGGTACAATTTAAAGTTACCGGCCTCCCTCTTAACGGTTGAAGACAATAAAAGTTCCTTACTTCCTTCAAACTTTTACTTCCTTTTTTAAAAATTTACTATTAAAAAAGTTAAAGCAAAAAGCAAAAAAAAATGGTCCTTACCTATAAAAATAGCGGTTTATACAGTTTATAAGTGATATTGTGCATAAACTACAACAAAACAAAAACCCTATTTAAATATTTATCCTTTACATTACTTTCAAGTTTTTCATTCCGCGCGGCCCCCCAATTACTCCGGGTCCCGGTAATTTGAATCGCCTTCAACGCCCTCTTGTCGGGCCTGTATGCAGTTATATTGCCAAACACTAAAAATCTTTTTGTGCCAAAGTCAGCTGTTGTTAGAAATTGTAACAGGCTGGTTTTAAAAATTTTAAGTACACAAGTAACATATTAATTATTACTATTTTTTTTTGGCCCTACAGCTACGAAGAAAATAAAAGTAACAATAGATTTTACTATAAATTAAATATTAATTGTCACAAATGTATGTTTATACACAAAAGTTTATAAATAAATTAACAAATATAATCTTGATGACTGCCAAACTTTTATCGATGACTTATTTTTAGTAGGTTCTTAAAAGATAATATAATTTTGTAAATAATAATTTTAAGTGTTAATGGAACACATATCAGTAAAATAAAAAACAATATAGGAGGGTTAAAAGCAGAGTTTATTACTAATGTGCTTAAATTTAGCTAGTCCATTTTTGAATTTTAGACTAAACTTTTTTTTTTTGATACCATTCCAGAATTACCAGTAATAATCTTAGTATTTTTAAGTGCTTTAGAATTAAGGTTTTGGTGCAAATTTTAAAAATGTAGTTATAATTCCATTTTTACCAGATATACAATAAAATCTTTGTTAGCATAAATATACAACGTTTCAGTTTTATTTTTAGGTACAGTCTAAATATGATCAGCAATTTTAAGGTACAGCCAGAAAGTTGCAATAATGATATTATGTTTCCTTAAGTTTTAAACTAATTGAACTACAAATTTAAAATTAATTTAAATTTAACATAATTTTAAAAACTATAAAGCCAATTTTGCATTAATAAAATTTAATTATACTCTATTAGTTAGTTATTTAAAACTTATCTTAAGGACCTAACTCTTAGGGTAACAAAAAATAACAGTTTGGCTTTTAGTTAAATATATTTATAAATATTTCTAACACGATCATGCAAAATTAAAAAAAGAAGCAAAAATAAAGTTATAGCATTTTTCTGGTCTTAAAATTGCTGGTAACTGTACAATTATAAAAATCTTATAAAGGGAACGAATTGTTTACTTCGGCATTAGTCATTTTATTTCTGTTATGTTTTAAATATTTTTTGTTTTGCCATTTTGGATGTGGATACTAACTTAACTATGTTAATCAGTTTAAAAATTATATTTTTGTTAAAGGTAAATATTAAAAATTATATATTACATAAAAAAATAATTGGCTCTACTGTTTAGTTGCAAACATTTTTTAAATAGTTTGCCGTAATTTTAAAAATCAAGATTTTCTTGTTAAGCTTTTTTAATATTTTTTCTTTTTATGTCTTGAAATAAAAAGGGTATAGTTACAGAAATTATTTTTACTTGTTTTATGTTAGAATATATTTATTTTTTCAAAACATAAGTATTGTGTTTTATTTTATTAAATTTTATTTAATGATTATTAGGATCAATTTAAATCGAGTGTTTCTAACAGGTCGTTTATACCATTTTTAACGTTTAAGATAAAAAAAAATTAGGTTTGGTGTATGGATATTTGACATGGGTGATATTTTGGGAAAAGTTTGCATCCAAGAAGCACGTAATACAATAATTCTAAAAAATGATTATACCAAATAATAATATCGAATTATGCCAACATTATGAATTTATAATGTGTTCTGCAGAAAAAGTTTTACTTGAAATACCGCCTATGAGGTACTAAATTATTGGAAATAAAATTTTAAAGTAAGTACCAGTAATTTCCGGTTAAACAGGAAGTAATAGAGAAAATGTGAATAAATTAATCAATCCACAATAATGATAAAATAACGATATATACAATTTTATTATTTCATCTTAAAAAGTAAAAAAGTAATAGGGGAGAACCATCTGTGTAAAACACCTGGAATAATATAATGATGTATTAATCTAAACTTGAATTTGATTTTGCAATATGTAACGTGCCAAACGCAACCTAATTTATTTTGGTGTCAAAATTTTTTTAAAAACTTTATTACAGCGCAAACAATTTAGTTTTAGTAAAGTATAATTGTCTTTAATTAAATTAAAAATCAGGAAAGAAATAGGTAGTATCTTTTAAGGTACAACTGATACGCAAAATAAAAAAATGACGACCCCGTTAACGGTGTAAAATAACATCACGGGAGTTGTAAGTAAAATATTTTAAATATTGTTAAAACATATGGGGCTTTATTTATTATTAAAAATATAAATTTAATTAATTGGAAAAATTATAAACCGGGTTTTAGAGAATTTATTAGATCAGTCATAACTCCTAGAGTTTTAGACATATCAAAATTAGAGTTGGTATAAGACGAAAAGGGTTTTCGTATATTTTTTACTTTCTAGTTACTTCTGGTTTAAATTTTTAATTAAAAACCCTATATGTGTGACATTTTGAAAAATGTTTAAGTCTACTTGAATTTTTTAGAGCCATTTTTAACATTGCATTGGGTGGCCATGATTTTAGAATAAAACAAGCTTACAAATTGACTTTATCGTCTAACTGTTATTTTTAAAATTTTAACCCTTTTTAGACAAGCACATTTTAAATAAAGAATTTTTTATGAATCAAACATTACCAATTTATTTTTGATCGGATTAAAAATATAGACTTAAATAAAGAATAATTGCAAACTAGATATAACTATGTTATATATGGCTGTAGTAAATGAATTAGGCAAAAAAACTTTTAAAAATGTTAGATTTTTATTTAAAATATTCTTAGACTTAAAAGAGTAAAAAATTGAAAAATATCCGAAAGCTCTTTTTTCCCATATCATTTGCCTATACCAAATATCACTTTATTATGGCTAATACTGTAACGGCCAGCTTCACAATATTAGGTTATCACTAACCATTGTTTTAATACAATAAAATCAACGAAATACCGAAATGTGATTCGTGTTGCCAAGATAATTAACCAAAGGTAAATAAATATTGTGCAACTGCACCTTAGACTTATGGTTTGTCTAATAGATTCGTTGACACTCGGTATTTAAAATTTTTAAAAATACCTCCAGCCCCTCATTTCACTTTTTTCCGCCCTTTATTTCATATTTTTCTGCCCCTGCAGCCTTGCGCCCTGGTGCCTTGCATCACTTGCACCACCCGGTAGGCACGGCCCTTTGTCTACCTTTCCTGAATGTTCTTATCAGCAGATATAATGGAGATATTAACAAATCTGTATATAGGAAACCTACACATACGGGACAATATCTTAATTTTCAATAAAATCATTCGTAAGTAACCAAACTGGGAATAACTAAAACATTATGTAAACGTGCGACCACAATATGCAGCGCTGAATGCACGCTGAACTAGGCAACATCAAAATGGATCTGCTTTAAAATGGTTATGCTTGGAGTGTTAAATTGTTTTCCAAAATAGGTGTTACAAGATGACAAATAGACCAAAAATTTTGAAAAACTGGTCGCATGGTCCAAAACTGATAAATATAAATTTTTACTCCCATTGGTAAGTTGCGGTGCGAGTTATAACTAAAAACATAAAAAAGGGTCAACTTAATGACCTTTATTTAAAAAAATCCACAATTGTATAAGTCAAAGTTGTAAAGAATAAAATTTTATGTCAAAATTTATAGGTAGAGACTTAAAATAAAAACATATTTTTTTGTCATTGACTGATACAAGTTTATTAATATTTTTTTAAATAAAAGTAGTTATTTTCTGGGCATTTTTCATATTTTTAGTTGTATCTTTCCCTGTATAATACCAGCTGGAGAGAACATTTTTATTTATTGGTTTTGGACCAGGCCGCCAGTTTTCCCAAATTTTCGTTTTAAAATTCCAAAAGTTTTGTCCATTTGTAACACCTATCCTGGGACACACTGTATAATTAAGATTATAAATAGTTGTAATGTGGGACCAATTAATAGTGCAGTCACCTGAGCAAGATGTTTTTCTCTCCTAACAATTCCATATCGATGCCTTAATTCACAAATGGACTAACTTCATATCCACAAAATTTTACAGCAGAGACAAAAAAAAATATAAATCATATTAAAATAAGTTTTCCTACGAGGGTGCGGAAAAGTTTCAACACTTTGCGCACTTGTTAGGAAAATAACTATTTTATCATTTGTTACGTAGATGAATGTTTTTGAATCAATTTTAAGTAAAGAAACCATAAAAAAAAAATAGTTTGGATCTTATAATAGTTCAAGTAACTAACTTTTATTTTGAACGAAAATGTAGTTAGCGGATTTGCAAGTTAGGGTATCGATATGTGAAAGCAACGAAAAGATCAAATGAATAACCAAGACATGAAATCAAAACGATCTTTAAATCTGGATCTACATTAAAAACATCTTGACGAAAACAGAACCCTATTTGTCTAAACAGGATAAATATTGCATCTACCAGGTACCATGTCAATGAGGGGAGTCATACATTAGGGAAACAAAATTTTCTTTAAATATCAGACTTGCAGAGCACAGACAACACACACAGAGGGGGGCAAAACATTAAAATCCGGGATCGCTGCCATGTTTGGTCTCAATAACATAGCATCAAGTGGTCAAAAGCACGGGTTGGTCACAGGAAACCACATTGGAAAAAGAGAAAATTTAAGAAAGACGTTTCCATTGAAACCAAAATAATATCTTTAGAAAACTAATTGTGAAAATACGAAATTTTTTCTGAAACCACTCTTGAAGCGCATAAATGCTGGAGTCCCGGCTAAACAACCTCATGCTTGACCGCATCCAACTCCATAGGGTGAATAAAATTTGTGTCCTAAATTATTGAAAATTAAGTGTAAAGGTTTAGTAATTAGGCTTTTCAGTTTATTTTTTGTCAGCGAGCAACCCTGGTAGTTGAATAAAGGGCATGCCGCGTCTTCAGAAAATTTCTCACGCACTCAATTTTAAGAAAGATACGAAATTGGTAATGATATTTGCTTATATCGACGACAAATACCAAACCCCCTTTTGTTTTCTTAAAGCTCTCTAAAAAGAGAGAAATTAAATTTTAAAGCATATTTTATCTAATAATACATATATTGTAATTAAATTATGCAGGTTCTTTACTTATAATGATTTATATAAAGGGTGTTATAAAAATACTTAACTATTTTAAAATTGGTAAATCTGTCAGTGTTGTAGACATAGACATTATGTTTATTTAAATATATTTTTTAATTCTGCAAAATTAACACTATCTACCCCTCTATAGAGCATGTCCAGTAAATATTTTAGGGACGTTCCTTAAAAAAACTTTTTTACGATTCTTTTTAAACTTCGTATACACATACTTATAGGTGTCCTTTTTACATAGGATTTTTTAAAAGGGCCTTGCGGCACTAAATTTCGAGATATAAGCTTTTAAAATTTGCATATTTAACAAGTAAGTCCTATTCTAAGGGACGTTCTAGGGCACGTAATTAAATATCATTCTAACTTTTCTTACAACTTAATCTAAAAACTGAGGATTAATAATTATGATATAACAAACGTTTTCCTGAAACAAAAACACATACGAGCGGTACTCGTATACAAGGTAACTCAAAAAATGTGAATTTTGCTCAAGAGGAAAGTACTATTATTTTTTAAAATATCGAAAATTTTTCTATAAAAGAACTGTATTTAATTAAAGATAGCGTTTAAATATGCAAACTTGTTTCTTTATAAGATTTTTTTCTGCCATAACAAGCATTTTTGTGATTATTCCTTGTTTTGACAGTTCTTTAGTTTCCCGTACACTTTACCTTTTTATACAACGACTTTACTTTCAAAATAAGTACGCACTATGTATGTACAAATCTAAATTTGCACCATTATTACATAAAATATAATATAAATTTACAAAAAAATTCCATTTGTTATTATTCATTATTTTTAGTGAGTTGCTTGTATCTTTTAAAGTCGATTTGATTTTTTTATGTCTATTTATAAATGTATTTTATATATTTAATTTTTTTGATCTTTGGTAATATGAATCATTTTATTTTAAACGCTAAATTGTACCCTTTGATTTTTAAAGGTAATAAAAACAGATATACATATTTTAATAATTCTCTAGACGTGCGGCTTTTTGCTAAGGTTATATTTGATTTTATTTTTGGGTTTTGTTCCTTACATATACAGTGCGATATGTTTAAATTCTTTGTAAAGGTTATTTAATTAAAAAAATTAATGGTATTTTCTTTTTAATACCCTGACAAAAAAAAACATTAGATCTTTTAGATCTTCGGTTTTTTATTTCAGTCAATATTCAACGTAGCTGGTGGAGGTAATTCAAAGCCACCCAATGCCTTGAAGTTTAACAAAGGGCATATTGTTTGATTATTAGGTTTAAGAAGTCTGGCTTTCTTTTCATAAAATTACTGAAAGAGTGCACAGAATTCTAAAGATAACTCAATTTATTTTCCCACAGATCGATTCCAATCACTTTGGTTATTTTATGATGTTTAGTATACAGGGTCAGTTAAATATTATAACACATAGGCAATGTAAGAAAAAGAGACAATCTAACTAAACACCAGCATGTAAACAGTCGTAACTAATAGTGCTTGTTTTGTTATTCTATTGCTGGCCGATGTACCAAAACGCATTGCTCATATTGTATACTGTGCCGTGGAAAGTTCTTGCCAAATTGGAAACTTTTTAATTATTAACTTTAAGAAAAAAGTGCTTCTTCATAAAAAGTCCTGCCTAATGAGAAAATACATTTCCACAAAAATAACTATATGTAAGATGTAAAAGAGATTTTTTCCAGTGTTTTGTTTTAATGTCTACTACAATAAACTTAAATATCAATTTTATGCAACGTTACAGTAAACGCGACATCAACTGAATCAAACGGTCAAGTAACCTTTAATTTTGTTAATGTTTTTTTAGTTTATGTGTCACTAGTTTTAAAATTTGACAGTTTGCAAATAAATTTAATAGAAATAATTGAGAATTAATAGTAAAAATTAATTTGGCTGACTGAGAAATTGAAAAAGAATTTAAACTGTTTTGGTCTTATTTAAAAAAAAAAGTAAGACATACAATTTTCTAACATTAAATAACAAATGCATAGTTATGCAGAAAATAATTGTCTCTTAAAATAAGGAGGCTATAATTTTTTGTTGCAATATAATGGCTGTGCTGCAAAAATTTAAATTATTAAGTTTAGATAAATTAAACATGTATAAAATGGTACTCGGAGAAATTTTTATACGGTCGTGGAAAAAATATAGTATGTAACACATGCATCAAGTGGCTTTTTTTACTAATGGGATTGCTTTATTAAGTATTTGTTAAGTATCACTTTATGCATTTGTTACATAAATTACTATTAATACCCTTAAACCGATTTGGTTAAAATTTGGTACGTTTGTTTAGTGTAATAAAGCGCTTGTAAAACTCTAACAAGATTGACTTTATTGGGTCTACTAGCGTCTCAGTTGGCACCACAGCCCCCATTGTTCGACTGTAGGTTCGGAAATATGACTGCCTTAAGGCAGGTTAATGTAATTTTTCTTCTATGTAAATTTAAACGTGTGTAAGTACGATACTTAAGTATTAATATTCTAAAATATAGGTAACTATAGCTGGGACCAGATTTTATTCATTCTGAAAGGGTTGCCGCAAAGTATCTAATGAAAACAGACTCTTATGTGGACAATAATTTATTGCATCAATAAATAATACACCCGACGGGTTTATAATTGTTTAGGCACGGGTTAGCTTTTATGGCAGGTCAGAGTCGAAATAAAATGATATTTCTTAGTACGTGATTTGTGTTTTAGCAATGTTTTTTTATTTATCTAAAAAATATTTAATCAGGCTCTGTCAGAGGCTATGTGCTTTCGAAAAGGTTGGTTTACTTTATCATTTTTTGTGCATTTATCGGCATCATTGCTTTTAAAATAAATTATAGATGGTTTAGACTTTAATTGTATTTTCTTATGCAATTTTATTGTTTGGTAAGGTCTAAAAAAATGTGTTATCGGGCAAGACCGCACAGAGAAAATTACTCTGGCCAAGGTGGCACCAAACCCTATATTTGAGATACGCTTAACATTTATTTTCTTTATTTAAACAATAAAGAAAAATGGTGTTGCGATTTTGCAACAGTGCAGTGGTTAAAACTAGGAAATATAGTTTTTACTATAATTGCTGATCCAATTTGTTTTTGATGCGCCTTAAGCCATTTTTAAATATTAATTCTATAAGTTGGGATGGATCCAATCAGCTGTTTTTAAAATTCGCTGAAATTTTCGATATTTTATGAACACGAATGACTCATTGGGCCTTTATTCATCGGCTTCGTGTCGAAACAAAACATAACCCTTTTGCTTTGTTTTAAGTCGAGCAGTTATTTTTAAATATTTTAAGAATATTTATGGTGGGTTTATAAAAAAAAATCCCAGCAAACACTATTTGCCGGCAATGTACATTTTTCATATTGGCATTGATGGTAAAGCATCGGCAATTGGTAGCAATACTATGCCAACATCTTATACGCATTAAAAACTCAACCCTAAATAAACACTTAATTGCCAATAAATATTACATGCAGGCGAATTGCCGGCAAGCATGCAAAAATGGCGGCATACCAATCCTGATTAAATAAAACACGCGTTTTTGTTGCAGGCAAATAAATATTGGATTTTTGAAGGCAAACCTTCAACGCATATTCATACTTTTTAAACCATATTATTAACATTGGTATTTAACTAACATTAAAGCAATTTTTTGATCTGTTTTATTTATAATGGCAGCTAAACAACATTATTTTATGTTTTTTACATAATTTAAAGGAAATGGCCTTTTCATAACATTTTATTGTTAAAAATCATGCAAATAAAAATTAGGTCAAACAAAATGTTTATTATGTATTTTGGAGCGAATAAAAATAAAATGATTGTCTTTTTTAAAGAAAAGAGTTTTTAATAGACATAATTAAATGTATTTATTACCTAATAAGTGTGTGTTGTGTGATTAATTGGTGATGGCTAGTCGAGAAGGCAAGATATTCAAGTAGACTGTTAGGAGCTGTAAACATTTTGTTTAAAACTTTATTAAAAGTTTTAAAGACGTGTTAATAAAAATATTATATATATTTAATAGTTTTTTTGACATACCGATAGATGGCGTAATGGACAATAAACTACTACGTTTTTGCAATATCTTCGCTTTTAATCGTCTAAACCCATTAGACAAAAATAATTCGAGAGCGGTCTGCGGTAGGTGATCTCACTTAGCTTTGAAAGAAATATCTTCGGCTAGTGTAAAAATCTGCACAAGGATCTAGGTACACCGTAAGATTATCGACTGGAAAATATACAAGCGTCTAGGTACAGCCCCTGGTATCGATTTAGAAGCATTGACAGATCGACTTCGCGCCAATTCGATATGTTGCCGTAACATAACCACAAATTTGGAAAAGTTTTTTTATGTAGGTTGTGTTTTTAACAATTCATCACAAATACTTATTGTTATATAAGCTACCAGCAGGATGGCAACCCACAATACGCCACCACCCCACCACCAACTACCCAAGATGAGCAAGGCAAAGTGAACGACAAGCAGTCTGCTTCGAAGCCCGCCCGCGCTCGCTCACGATCTACGGTTTCTCCTCTTCAACCTTCAACCCCCATCCGCGTCCATATATTATAACATAAGTAATCATATTATTGTAACGTATATCAAGACTGTGATATTAATAAATAAGTTAATAGTGTTTTCAACTAGAGTTATTTATTCCACCTCCAAACACCACAACTGGCGACGAGATTTAAAACGAACGACCACGAGGCAACAAAATGGCGTCCAAATTCGAAGAATTCAAAGAACAGGAAGTAAGTTGGGCAATCTACCAAGAAAGATTGGAGCAACACTTCATCGCGAACGACATCGTAGATGAAAAGAAGAAAGTAGCAACCCTTTTAAGTGTGATAGGGGTAGAAACATACAAACTACTTCGCAATTTGTCCCACCCAAAGCTTCCTAAGGACATGAAACACGCCGAATTAATGACGTTATTGAATAAGCAATATGGACCCCAAGTAAACGTATGGAGGGAAAGGAGAAGATTTTACGAAGCTAAACAAGAAGTTGGAGAGTCAATCGTAAATTATCATGCAAGAGTAAGAAGTCTGAGCATAAACTGTGAGTTTGAGAATGATCTGGAGAAAAATATTCGAGATAAATTCGTTTGTGGCATTCAAAACGATAATATATTCGACAAATTATGCGAACAAAAGGCGGACGCAACACTGGAAACCCTGAAAATAATCGCTCTGCAGAAAGAAGATAGTGAAAGTGTGAAAATGCAAAATGGAGTCAACTTCATGAAATCAAAATTCCCGCGCAAAAATGGCGATCACGAAGATCGGAACAGCAGCCACTCCCCAAACCGACGCAGCACGCATGCCAGGAACAGGTCATCTTCGGACACGCATGACACGAATCAAGGCCGACCAATGAGGAGCCGCCATGTACCAACGCGAAGCCCATCGCGCAGTCCTGTCAGGAGCGAGAGTTTCAAGAATGGCCGTCGATCTGCGACACCGAGAAGAAGAACGAACAATCCACCGACATGTCGTTCTTGTGGAGCAAATCATGGACCACCCTGCAAATACAAAGGATACCGATGCGATGCTTGTGGACAAAAAGGCCATTTGGCCAGGGTTTGTAGAATGGGAGACTGTAATTTTATTGACAGTTCCAACATAAACACAATCGAAGGTAACAAAGACAATTTGACAGATAATTTTCGTGATTTTGAACAGATGTTTAACATTAGTAAGAAAAACATTCCAAATAATAACTCTTTTACGGTAGAACTGAAAATTAATAATAAAATTCACGATTTCATGATTGATTCGGGTTCACAAATATCCGGTTTTAATGTTGACTTTTATAATAAACATTTTAAAAATAAATATAAATTGCAAAATGATAGAATGATACTTTGTAGTTATAATGGGGGTTTATTTTCACCGAAAGGGTATATTGAAGCAGACGTTGAATATATAAATGTTTGTAAACGTATCAAATTTTATGTAATAGAGAGTGGTGCTGCAAATATAGTAGGGCGAGATTGGTTAAATAAATTTAATGTAAAGTTTCAAATGGTGCAAAGCATAAATACAGTAAATGACTCATGCAAAGAAGATATAGATAGGTTAAAAAGGAAATACTCTGCAGTATTTACTAATAAATTGGGTAAATTTAAATATGCAAAGATTTCATTAAAGTTAAAACAAGGGGCTAATCCTATATTTTTAAAGCCTAGGTCCGTCCCACTGGCATATAGAGAGAAGGTTGACGAAATGATAGACGCTATGGTGAATGAAGGTATTCTGACTCCCGCAGAAACCAGCGAATGGGCCACACCGATAGTTATGGTCGTCAAACCAGACGGACGCTTACGCTTATGTGGAGACTATAAATGTACAGTGAATAAATGGTTGGAAGAGGAATATCACCCCGTACCATTGGTGCAGGATATCTTCGCAGGATTGCATAATGGTGAGCATTTTACTAAATTAGATTTGAATCAAGCCTATAATCAATTTGAATTGAATAATGATGCTAAAGAAATTCTCAGGTTGAGTACTCATAAAGGAATTTTTACCATAAATAGAATGCCTTTTGGTATAACGCCCGGCAGCGCTAAATGTCAAAAGTATATGGAACAGTTGTTCCAAGGTATGGATAACGTTTTTGTTTATCAAGATGATATACTAATTACTGGTATTAATAAGCAGGTTCACCTCCAGACACTCGAGAAAGTTCTTCAGAAGCTAGAGGATGCAGGTTTAACCATAAGAAGCGAGAAATGTGAATTTTTCAAGGATTCTCTTAACTATTTGGGTCATAGGATAAGCAAGCATGGTCTTCATAAGGCAGAGGACAAGGTAAAAGCCATAGTAGAAGCAGAACCACCAACGAATGTCAGCGAAACAAGGTCACTAATAGGTATGATTGGATATTATAACAAATTTTTACCAAATTTGTCTACCATTCTTAGACCTATTTACCAACTACTCAAAAAAGATGTAAATTTTGAGTGGAACGCTGAATGTCAAGCGGCATTTAATAAAATTAAAGAGATGTTGCAATCTGATATGGTATTATGCCATTTTAATCCTAATTTACCTCTTTATTTGACAACTGACAGTTCGGATTACGGTATAGCTGCAGTATTGTCGCATAAAATGTCAGACGGTTCTGAGAGACCTATAAATTTTGTATCGAGAACCTTAACTAAAGCAGAACAGCTATATAGCACGTTACATAAAGAAAGTTGTGCAATTTATTTTGGGTTAACTAAATTTTATCAATTTTTAGCAGGCAGATCCTTCACCATCAGAACAGACCACAAACCACTCATCACATTGTTCGGAGAACACAAGGGCATACCGAAAATGTATGAGAACCGTTTGCAAAGATGGGCTGCTTTTCTGTCAGGATTCAACTATAAAATAACCCATATAAAAGGAAAAGATAACAAAATAGCTGACTACTTTTCAAGAAAGCCTAGTAAAACTGAAACGCAGACAGAGGAAAATGTAAGTTACCTAAATTTTACCAGCAAATTAGATAATTGGCCTTTAAATAACGAAGAAATTAAAATTGAATCTATGAAAGATAGTCAAATAAAACAAGTAATGTCATATGTAATAAAAAATAAATGGCCAGAAAGAATAGCTGATGATTTAAAAGCATATTATCATAGACGTAGTGAACTTTTTATAGAAAATGACATACTTTTATTAGGCTTAAGAATATGCATTCCCAAAAGTTTAAAACAGAAAGTAATAGATTTACTTCACGAAGGCCATAATGGTATCGTGAAGATGAAAGCAATGGCGAGAACTTTTGTTTATTGGGATAGCATAGATAAAGATATAGAACAGGTGACAAAAAGTTGTATTCCTTGCGGAATGACAAAATCGTCACCAGTAAAAAATCCATTAAGGCCGTGGCCATTGGAAAATAAACCATTTTCTAGAATACACATAGATTTGTGCGGTCCCATAAAGAATCACACGTTACTGATCATCGTGGATGCCTATTCAAAATGGATAGAAGTTTTTCCACTAAAAACCACAACAACAGATCACATTATTGACAAGCTACGAGAAACATTCGCAAGATTTGGAATCCCTAAAACAATGGTCAGTGATAATGGCACGAATTTAACATCGGAGAAAATGAAGCATTTTTGTAAACTGAATGGCATAGAACACGTCACATCTCCACCAGGACACCAGCAAAGCAACGGAGCTGCGGAAAACGCCGTAAAATACACAAAGACGAAGCTCAATACACTTCTCTACGAATATCAAAATCGAGACATACCAATTTCCACCATGATTTCACGAGTTTTGTTAACATATAGATCAACAACACATGCCAGCACCGGCGAAACACCCGCAAAATTAATGGTTAACAGAGAAGTAAGAACTAGGATGTCCATAATAACAGAAAATCCCTTGGAAAACAACAGAAAAGTATCGGAAATCAGCGATAATAAGGTTATGGAAAACATGAAGAGAGCTCAACAGAGACAAATAAAAAACTATGGGGGAAAGGAGCGCATCATCAGGATCGGAGAAAAAGTATTAGTCAAAGATTATCGAAAACCAAATAAGACAGAATGGGCTAAGGCTACGATAACTAAGAGGATAGGTAGAGCAACCTTTTTATGTCTACTCCAACAGGGCAACACATGGAAGCGTCACATAAACCAAATAAAACCATGCCAGTGGGGTGAGACAACAAAACATGTTCAATTTAACCCTAATGTAACTATATTTAATGACAAATGTAATTCTTTGTCTAGAGAGTCAAGTCAGTCTTGTCACTCTAACAAATCTTTACCATCTCTTAATAGCCATAATAAGTTAATTAATAATAATTCTATTTTACAGCCTCAAATAAAGTACATTCCCGTAAATAGCGAGAGCATAGCTGGTCCAAGCTCTGAGACTCGACCCATTCTTGTAACACCACTCTCCAAACAATGTTGTGACGTAACTTTAAGTAACGAAGTGTGTAATTGTAAGTATAAAAATAATATTATAGAACAACCGACTACATGTCTAACCAAAAAGGGCAAAAATAATGATGAGGTATCGTTAAACGATATTGAAAAGGCAGCGGATAGGTCAAAACTAAGTAAGGTAAAAAAATCAGCTAAAAAAAATATAGAGGGGGAGAAAATAGATAAACCCGTGCAGTCAGACACAGCTGGATCTAGATCATTACGTAAAAAGAATATTCCTTCTAAGTTTAAAGATTTTATCGTAGACAAGTTTTAGAAATGTTCCTTATAAATTAAAAATATTAGGGTAGATAAGTTTTAAAATGTTCCTTCTAAATTTAAAGATTTTATTGTGTACAAAGTTTTAAAAATGTTCTTTTGTAATTTTAATATTTTATTGCAGATAAATGTTACCTATAGCAGTGTTGTAAAAATCTCTTATTGTATATTATTTTAATGGTATTCTTGACAATTTGGTGGCACAAAATATATAAAAAAGCATAGTATATTAAGAAACAGTGGGTTAGAGAATAAAAGATTACAGTAAATTCTATAGTATTTCAAATGAAACAATGTAAAGGTTATGAACAATCATAGATAGCATGGAGATATTCTACATAGTTTCTAATTAACGAATAAGCAAGTACAATACTCCGTCTGTAATAAATTCTAAACCCATAATAGGAAGTAAAGAAATAAAACTACACAGTTTTGTTTAAGTAATGTTTTTAATTAGTCATAAAAAGGGTAATGATATCGTAAGCAAATAACGCACATGCCATCAGGTTTATAGAAAACAAAACCACACATATAATTAAACAATACATTTAGTAATTATACATATTGTAATGCCATTGTGGGCAATTGTTGAAAATGTAAAGTACGAAAAGCAGGTGCCACCAGGTTTTCAAACAAGGAAAATAAATGATACTAATTTGTGTAAATTCTTTATATAGAAAGAAATTTAGAAGGGAGGTGTTATATAAGCTACCAGCAGGATGGCAACCCACAATACGCCACCACCCCACCACCAACTACCCAAGATGAGCAAGGCAAAGTGAACGACAAGCAGTCTGCTTCGAAGCCCGCCCGCGCTCGCTCACGATCTACGGTTTCTCCTCTTCAACCTTCAACCCCCATCCGCGTCCATATATTATAACATAAGTAATCATATTATTGTAACGTATATCAAGACTGTGATATTAATAAATAAGTTAATAGTGTTTTCAACTAGAGTTATTTATTCCACCTCCAAACACCACACTTATAGACATTATTTATTGTATATTATGTATGTGAAACAGAGACACGATCTTATTCCAGTGTATTGCCGATTGAAAAGGTGTCAGGATATAAGTCAAGTCCACTGTTATCTATAGCAGTAAGCCCACTGTTTTGGTAGTTAAGCTGCATAATTATTAACCTGCTATCTGAAGCTGCCAATTAGGCTTTTTAAAACAAAAATTAAGAAGATCCTATTGGAAAATGCCTTTTACAGTGTGGAAGAATTTTTAAATTTTAACTTTTAATGTTTTTCAGTTATTTAATTGTTTTTTTTTTAACTTTAATTTATCAGGTTTTAAATATTAAATGTAATCTCTGTTGACGTTATTTTATAATTATGTATTATTCTGTGAAATATGTAAATACTGTACCTATGTATATTAACATGAAAAATATATATTAAGATTATTAATTTATTGTATTTTTGTTTTGAGTACTGGATGCTCCAGAAGAATACATTGTAAGAAGAAAGGTGACATATTCTGGTAAATGTGTAATGGAGTTTTAATTAAAGAATTTAAAAAAGATTTAACTAACATAAAATAACCATGACCCCAAACTTATACTCTGTCTGCGGTTTTTTTTATTTTCAAAATTTTATGTAATTAGATCAATACGATTACATTTGGTTTTGTTTCTTTGATTAACTTTTTCATTGCGTTCAAATCAAATATTAATATTAATAGTATTAATCAAAATTGAAGACAGTGTATTTACAAAAACTAAATTGTCAATATAATAGGTACGGGTGGCTCGAATTCGACGCTCATCATTGGGATTTCGGAAACCGTAAGAGATACAGGATCGGTTAAATGGAGGCAAAGTTGCGCAATTTGATGCTCAATAAAATGCCGTTTTGCGATTAAAAAATTCCGAGTACTTCCGAAGATATTCGAAAAAAACTGGAATTTTCAATTTTGGTTTTTATTGTTTCCTGGCTATATTTGTTAAGATAACTTAAAATGAAAAACACGTTTTCATGGCCACTATTTCTGCTCTATAATTCAGTGTGATTAAATATTGAATCTGACGTTTCGGCTTCTGGCGACCATCATCAACTTAATTTTTTTAAATACGGACCTGATATTTTTTCAATTTAATTAAATCCTTTCATCACTCTTAAAACACTATATATAGCCACTTTGATATTTGCTGACGTTTCGTACAGAAAATTTCATCACCAGAATATTGCATATTTATTTAACCATAATACGGCCCTGAACTACATTTTTAGGTAAAAAGGTAAACAAAAAAGAATGAACTTACATATTCATAATGTTTTATTGCGACTCATTGATATCTAACAGCGGAAATTACTTTATTAACAGAAACTAACCAGCAGGTACGAATTCAAGGGAGAACTTCATTTAATGTATGGATTTGTATGTGGAGGAACAAAATATTGGAGCTTTCGTTTACGAAGGGACCTTAACTTCCGAACGATATCTAAATTTGATTAGGAATGATGTCTTAGACGCCCTAGATAATCAACCTTTGGCAGTATTTCAAGAAATATGGTGGCAGCAACACGGAGCTTCTGCCCTTAATGGAAGGGAAGTAGCTCAATTCCTTTACCATATATTTCCTAATAAATGGTTTTGCAAGATGGCCCGCTAGGAGCCCAGATCTTAGTCCCCTAGATTATTTGCTTGGGGGATATCTTAAGAACCGTTTATTAAAAAATGCACCTCACGACCTTTAACTACTACGACAAAATTTGATAAGGGAAGTCGCTGCCATTCCTGCGAGAACAATTAATCGAGCTGTATTAAAAATACAAAGCAACAAAAGAAAATGCATCGAGGCGGAAGGTTATCTCTTTGAACACTTATAAAAGTGATTAAATTATGTTTATTTTTAATATGGGCATCAAGATAGTATTGCAAATTGTTTATGTAAGCTGATTTGTTGTCTACCTTTTTGTTTCTTATGTCTAATATTCATGAAATTTTCGGTTAATAAAGTAATTTCCGCTGTTAGATATCAATGAGTTGCAATAAAAAGATTACGAATATGTAATAAGTTTATTCTTTTTTTTTACCTTTTTACCTAAAAACGTAGTTCCGGGCCGTATTATGGTTAAATAAATATGCAATATTCTGGTGATGGAATTTTCTGTACGAAACGTCGGCAAATATTAAAGTGGCGATATATAGTGTTTTAAGAGTGATAAAAGGATTTAATTAAATTTAAAAAAATATCAGATCCGTATTTAAAAAATTAAGTTGATGATGGTCGCCAGAAGCCGAAACGTCAGATTCAATATTTAATCACACTGAATTATAGAGCAGAAAAAGTGGCCATGAAAACGTGTTTTTTATTTTAAGTTATCTTAACAAATATAGCCAGGAAACAATAGAAACCAAAATTGAAAATTCCGGTTTTTTCGAATATCTTCGGAAGTACTCGGAATTTTTAAAACGCAAAACGGCATTTTATTGAGCATCAAAATGCGCAACTTTGCCTCCATTTAACCGATCCTGCATCTCTTACGGTTTCCGAAATCCCAATGATGAGCGTCGAATTCGAGCCACCCTGCACAGTTGCAAGCGAAAAATTCCAGACACATGTTAAAATTTTCTGTCATATTTTCGAAATAGTGTATAAATGTTATTGTTGCTATAATATTGATATTGTTAAACAAAAAAATTAACCAGACGATTTCATACTGAATCTGGTCTCGATTTATTTTCTATATATATATATATATATATATATATATATATATATATATATATATATATATATATATATATATATATATATATATAAAAATTATATTATATATTTTTATATATAAGTTTCAGAAAAAGTTGTGGTGTTATAGGTTACGGAAGCGAAGCCTAAAATACACAATGAAAGAATGTCTGTCCAGAATTTTTCACCCGCAACTGTACATGTTCTGGTACTGTTTTCCTACTTCAATGCTTTTTAACATAAAATTCATAAATAAAACATCTTAGTAATGATAATTATCTATTGATTTGCCACTCGTTTTAAACACATCAAACATTGTAATCAACTTAAAAACTAAGTAAAAACATCATATACAACATTTCTTCATAAGTTTGCACTATACGGAAAACTTTTTATTGTTAATTTTACGAAAAAAGTTATTCTTTATAAAAAGTTGTGCATGGTCTAAAACCTAAAATACGAATATCAGATATTAATTCTTGCAGTGGTGTACGAGGTATGTTGAGAAATATGAATTTTGCTCAAAGAGGAGAGAGTACCCTTATTTTTTATAATGTGGATTTTTTTAAGAAAAAAGATGTTTGGGATTAAAAATACTTTTGAAATATGCAAATTAGTTTATTTAAAAAAAACTTTTTAAAAAACATTTTTTCTGAGACTTTTCGCTGTTTCGATAGTTCTTAAGCTTTCTTTACATATTACATTTGGGAATAAGTATGCACTAATGTATAAACTTAAATTTCACTCCTAAAGCATAAGAAATTAAAATAAAAAGTTTTTCTTGAAAATAAACAACTTTGCATATTTGAATGTTATTTTTAATCCTAAACATTTTTTATTTTATGAAAAATAAGGGTACTTTCCTTTTGAGCAAAATTCATATTTTTTGACATACCTCATATACCACTACAAAAAATTAATATCTGATTATTGCATTTTAGGTTATAGACCGTGCAGAACTTTTTATAAAAATACCCTTTTTCGTAAAATTAATAATAAAAAGTTTTCCATATAGTGCGAACTTAAGTAAACATGCTGTATAAATCAAATCAATAAATTATTTCGAACATTGTTTTAATTTGTTTCTTTTTCTATTAAAAACATCTATATCACATTTCTGTATGAGATCATTACATACATAATTCTATTTAAAGAAGATCTACTCACTGGACTACATGAAAATAGCCCAGCCCAAGTATTAGGGTATGATTCCGAGGACCGCGGCAGGCAGCAAAACGCCGACCCAAGCACCAAAGCCATTCATATTACAGCAACAATACTCGTTACTCCCCAAGGCCAAATCAAAACTCTATTCCTTGCGTTTATTGACAAAGAAAGACCTTCATAACATTGAAAATTCATTTAACTTGAAAGGCTCCTCTGTTTATCTGTGTGCAGTTATGGATTAATGACCTCAGAGGCAGTGACTGCGCCTTTTTATAAGCCCTAAGACAGTTTATGCCTGGAACATCCAGAACTGCTTCTTTTGTTGATTTCCAATTCTGAAAAAAAATCAAATAATAATTACAGTTTGATAATATTAAAAGCCAAGTTATTCCCTTTCTTTAATCAAAAGGGTATGATTAATATAGAGTTAACAATTAGCAGATTTAACCATTTTTTATGATACTATTATAACCTATAGATAACAAATTTATAAAAATAAAACCAATAAAAATACTTACATCATACATACCCCTTGAATAGTACAAATAAAATTTGTAAAAACCAATTATTAAAAACAATCTGTAAACCTATGTAAACAGTAACTTGTTGTTTGAAGCATCTTTAAATACAAAGAGAGATCAAAAATAGATAGTAACACAAAATACTGACCTGATAAGTCTCAACGGAATCAAATTCTATTGTTTTATTGGTAACTTCCAAACAGTGATCTTGTCTATAGTGATTCGTTATAATATCTGTTGATGCGCCTTCATACGGGCATAAAGAACATTTTAATATTTAAGCAACAATGTGGGAGGTTTTATGTTGTACTAATTGCTTTTGGATACCAAATCCTGCTTCACAATGGTTACACTTTATATTTTCTTTTCTACTGGGGCTAGTTCTTCTAATTTGTCTAAAAATGGATAAACATGATTCTAAGTCAAGCTTCCGACACACAGCGAGCGGCGATGGGACCGCAGCGGGTTATCGACGCGTTTTAATACATTGAATCCTTGCCTAGTGTCACGTCGCCGTCCCACCCAGCATATCACGGACATGTTTTTATCTGACATTGACGCATTGATGTTCCGCTACTGTCCCGTCGCACAGTGTGACGAAATTGAAAAAAAATGGACATCAATGCTTTTAAATTAGCGAATGTTTGTATTGATATAATAATCATGAATGTTGATAAAATTGTGCGAAAATATTTGTTTTACAGTATACAGGGTGATCATTTTTAAATCGGCACTATTTCTAACTTCTTTATTATTGGAGATACGAAGTCGGTTAAATTAGAGAAGTAGTAGTATTTTTCCGCTGATTAACGTGCGGTCAACAAAAAAACAATTGAATATCGGGTTTTCGATTTATTTAAAAAAATATACTTTTTTAAATGAAACACCCTGTATATTATATCAGCAATCGGAAGTTCTATCAAGAAGTTTTAAACAAAGTCCTCATGTGTTTCATTTCATCCAATTTTTAATAGTTTCGGAAATATGGCCATCCTCGGGAATTTGATAGTAAACTGGCATTATAAAAATAGAACACCCTGTATATTGCATCACCATTAAATAGATATTTTAAAGAGCTTTAAGAAAATACCACATTTGATATGTCTATCTCTTATAGTTTTGAAAATATGGCCATCAAAATCTGAAAATTATGTTAAATTTTCATTATTTCCACAGCTTCAAGCTATAAGCACTAAGTTTAGTGTCAAAGATAAAATAGACATTAATATCTACTATTTTTTTCGATTTGAATGGCCATATTTCCAAAACTACAAGATATAGACATATCAAATGTGGTATTTTTTTAAAGCTCTTTAAAATATCTATTTAATGGTGATGCAATATACAGGGTGTTCTATTTTTATAATGCCAGTTTACTATCAAATTCCCGAGGATGGCCATATTTTCGAAACTATTAAAAATTGGATATAATACATGAGGACTTTGTTTAAAACTTCTTGATAGATCTTTCGATTGGTGATATAATATACAGGGTGTATCATTTTAAAAAATATATTTTTGCAATAAATCGAAAACCCGATGTTCAATTGTTTTTTTTACAGCACGTTAATCAGCGGAAAAAATACTACTACTTCTCTAATTTAACCGACTTCGTATCGCCAATAATAAAATAGTTAGCAATAGTGCCGACTTAAAAATGATCACCCTGTATACTGTAAAACAAATATTTTAAGTTTACAGATTAACCTAACCATGGCCTGGCTGGATTAATGCAAAACCTTAAATCTCAATTTATTTGATTCATTTACAAATTTGTTTTGAATCCGTATCAACTAATGCAAAATAAATAAATACGGCTGCAGCATGTGAAAGAAAAGCATTTTTTCTAAGAATAGCAAATATTAGCAAATAAAAAATTTGCGCTTTTTTTCTCTAAAGGTGGCCCGGTCAAACAAGATATTTGCGAAGTTATACAAATGTAAACTTTTTTTATAAGTCAACGGAAACGTTAACTTTATAAAAAAAAGACTGTAAATTAAAAAAAAGCGTTATCGTGTACTTACTGCATAATTTTTCAAATTATTAACAGAAATATACTACATCAGGTTAATAGATTTGGCACACAAAAAATAATTTTTAAACAACTAATACTTTTGTAGTACAATTTTTTTTTAATAGACAACGTTTTTGCCTAAATTTTTGTGACTTACGGAAGGGCAAGTTTCAATTGAATTTATTTGGAAACTAAAAGTTTAAAAAAAAATTAATGTGCACCAACCTAGCCTAGGGTATTGCCAATTTGTGACAATGAAAAAAATTGTACTTTTCAATGTTGACTTTATACCCAGATGTCCACTTTTTTACCCATATCGACACACTGTGCGTCGCCGCTCGCTGTGTGTCGGAAGCTTAAAGCTAAATAAAACATAGCCATGTATTATACTCACCGGGATGTTTTTCTTTTATGTGGAATCTCAGGTTCCCAAGACTACTGAAGTGTTTATTACACTGTCCACATAATATGTGCTCACCTTGGCCCAACATATTTCTGGTTCTTGGTGCAATAATATCTAGTTTATCTAAGAATATCAATCAATTAAAGTCTAAAAATTACTTATGGTTTTTTAGAAAGTATCGGATGAGAAAGAACTAAATTGTGTAACATAACTTGCAGATATTTGTGGGTAAATAAAGAAAATAAACTGATTATAACATTTTACACACAAATTTAGTATCGAATGTATTATATTAATGTTGAAAAACATACAGTACCTAAGTGTTTCCTTTTAATATGAGCTCTCAAAGTAGAAGGACGTGAGAAATCCATTGCACATTCCCTACAATGTGTCGCTATTCTATTTACAATGTATTCTTTTGGAGCATCCGCTACTTAAAACAAAAATACAATAAATTGCTTCACAAAATTGTTTAAAATACAACCGGTCAAAATCAAAACAAATCACCAAATTTGTGGTTATGTTACGGCAACATATCGAATTGGCGCGAAGTCGATCTGTCAATGCTTCTAAATCGATACCAGGGGCTGTACCTAGACGCTTGTGAAAATATTGCGGCTGCGCATTAGTCGTATTTTAGTAATTTCATGTTGTACTTAACCTAACATTTTACTCATTTCAGTTTTTATTGTGCGTCTATCAGTATTCTGTGGTTTTTATTTTTCAATACTCATTTCACATTTCACGGATTATTTTTATTATGACTTGCACTTCATATTAATTATATTAACATTATAAGTTACCTAAGTAGGTTTTGTTTTTAGTTTTTATTTTATTTTTTTATAAAAAAACAAGAGGTTTATTTAATGACATATTTTATAACATAATTTCAATACCTTCTAGGAAGGTAATAATTACGGTAACCTCTCTATAAAAAAAAAATTAATATTAAATAAAATATGTTTATTCGCACACAGAAAAGGAATACTAATTCATCATCCGCTTTTTTTTCATATCTTTCACGTTTGTTTTTTTGTCCTTCATTCATACTGTATGTAAGTTAGGTTCGTATATTAATATAATAATATTATTTATTTATTTATAAGTATACGGGATTCCCCATTTTTACAATGACTATTACAATTATTGAAAAAATAACTACAAAATTAAATTAAGCTACAATTAGATAACTAACTCTATACTTATATTACTTGATGCTTGGTGCATAACTAAATTAATTTGTTTTATTTCTATTAAACCTTCACCATATCGTCAAGAAATTTGTATATACGTTTTCACGACTTTGCAAGAAAACATGTTTCACGTCACGCGGGACGAATGCGCAGCCGCAATATTTTCTAGTCGATAATCGTACGGTGTACCTAGATCCTTGTAAATCTGCATCTCCAAGTTGGACAGTGTTCCGAGAGATGGTACTTTGCATTGCAAGGAAATTGCATGCAGTAAGGAGTTTTTTCCTATTTTAATTTTCAAATAAAATATCGCATCATTTAAGCTTTTAAAAAAGTATATGCGACAATTTTCGTCTATATGACGTCAGCTTGCTGCTTGGGAGTATCTGCATTTGCCCACTTTCGTGTCTTTTTGTTATCTTTTTGCCAATAATTTATTCATGATGGATGCCATTATCTTAAACCCATTTTTTTCCAATAACTTATTAATGACGGATGCCATCACTTTATCTGCAACACGTGGCCTAATAACGGCCAATTGCCCACTTTCGCGTCTTTTTGATACCTTTTTGCCAATGCCTTGCGATTAAAGAGTGTTGGCAATGCCAGTAAATTAAATGTACAACGCCGGCAAAAAATGTTATATGGGTTAGCATTTAATTTAACATTTAACATTTAGCATTTAGAATTTAACAAAAGTTCGGGTTATGGTGATTCATGTTGACGTTCATAAAACACATTTAACATTTAGGATTTAACATTTATCATTTAAGAGTTGACCAACTTTTATCTTCTTAAATTAAATGCTAAATGAAAATTCGACTGCGCATGTCAGAGTGTTTTCTGTACTGTCATAATTTTATAATTTTGGTTTTATTATTGTTTTGATCAGCACTATTTAGTAAACATCAAATCTACGTGATAAATCTGTCCCTTCAGCCACTTTTTTGAAAGATAAAGCTAAAGATTAACTTAAATAAACACCAAAAGACTTTTCCACTATCATTTTTTTGTGCAATAATTAAAGAAAAATGACCATGAACAATTTTTTAAGTACAAGAGGATGTCTCTTGATATGTACAATAAACTTCTTTAACTTGTTTGGCCTAAACTCAAAAAGGATCCTAGAGAAATTGTTACAATGCGCATGATGAAATAACTATTTTTAAATTTTTTATAAACAGTGTCTAAATTACTAAATGCTAAATCTTAAATGTTAAATGTAAAATGTTAAATGATAAATGCTAATTTTTTTTATAAACCCACCATTAAGCTGTAAATAATCAATAAATATTAATTTATTGTTTTGTATAACTTTTTCTTTTGTAATTAACACGACATGAATTATTAAAACCTAAAAAATAAAACAGTTGACTTCGACATATCTGTTTAACCCATCTAAACCTAGATTTTACTTAGCAGGATCCAATCCAAGTTAGGGATTCCATCATTTTATAAACACTTCGATTCTTTTTTGAACGGAATTTCATGGATCGGGCTAACCCGAAAACAATTTTTAAAAATGTCTTTATATAATTTAATCAAACCTCGTTAGATACGTATAAAAGGTTGAAGTCCTGTTTTTATTTCATCTAGTGGGCTTTATAAGTTTGAGCAAATGAAAAGCTATATAAGACCTTAATTTATATAAAGACATCTTTTTTTGTTTACTATATTGCATATTTTCCATCAATTTACTACTACACTATCCATTGCATAAAAAAAAATTGGCCAATACAATTATCCTTATTTGATATTTAATTGGCATGGAGTTTTACCCTTTCCATATGTGTGTTGTAGCATTTAATAATATAGGTTAACTAATAAAAATATTATTTTTGGTTTTGTCCTTGCGGTTATATTTTTGTGACATAGCAACTTGTTGATTGTTGTAGTGGTTGCTCATATTGGTAACAATTGCTCCAGAGCAATAATTTCTAGTTTACACTGAGTAAAAATACCGTTTAACTATCTTACAATACATCAAACGTGTACTTTTTAATACTTACAGACACACCTAACCATAAGAGTAACTAGCCATTGGGGGGCTAGGCTGGCCTGAAGTAAATGGAAATTATGGCAACACGCAATGGCTATGACAAAATTTAGTTTCTGTTCGAAAAAAACTAACGAAACACAGGAAACATTGTATGTACACACGTTAATATTTATAATATATTTCTCTGGAAGGAGGGACTACTGACAGTTGTGGTACACATATGTCTATATATGATAAATTTTTCTGAGGGGGCTAGCCTGCACTGGGTTGGGGGCGGTCCCTTCAGGCCCTTTCGTAGTTACGCCGATGCACTTAACTAAATAAGTCTATAACAGCGCGACAAATACAAACACGTAGCTTAAATCCGCTAAATTTATGATACATGTACGTTTAAAGTCCTATGAATCTCGTTTATTGTGCCTTCAAAGACGTTTATAAAATATCTGCTGCTCTTCAGAAATTAAAGCAAAAATGTTTTTTGATGGGCAAAAAAATTTTAGGGTGCTAGAAACAGACTGTCCACGGATAAGGTTTACAATTACAACAGGACAAATAATTACAAAATTTTATTTTTAGAGAAAAAGTTATGATTAATAAAAATTTTTGCTTGTAAAAAAATATGATGTACGAGGAGAAAATTTTGATTTTGTATACAGGGTACGCAAAAACTTGAAAACATAATTTTTCTCCAAGAGTAAACTATCGTTATTTTTTATTTTTAGGCCAAGAATCATTTGGATTTTTTTTGGATTAGCATTTTGAATTACTTTCAATTCAAATCAAATTGGGTGCATCAAAAAGTTTTATTAAACTAATTTAAGAGTTATCAAAAATTAATTATTATAATGAAATGACCTAGAAAACTCCCATAATTTGCATTTCCATACGTGCCTCCTCCAAATTTCTAAACAAAACAATGTTTCAGCTGTAAACGAGTGTAATCAAGGCGTTTTCGCCTGCGCTGTCCAAAAATGCATTGACAAGAATAATAAAGCATAGTAAGTATATTTTGTAATTTACCACCTATGCTTATGATTTGATAAGTATTAGAAATATTTTTTCATTTGCCAGAAAAAATCTAATCTAGTAGTTGTTACTGTTTTATTTAAGTTGGTCAAATGTAGTTGGATTCATAGACCCTTGGTTTTAAGTTTCCATATAAAAAAATCATTTGAAGTAAGATCGGAGCTCCGAGGGGAGCACTGAATATCACCCCTTCATGAGATGAGTCTTCCAGGAATCATTTCTTTTAACAAATCTATGGATACTGTGGCAGTGTGGGGTTACCTTAAATCAATGGTCTATAAAGATAGTCCAACCACATTAAACCAGCTTAAACCCAACAATGTTCAAAAAGAAAATTCCGTTTCGCTAGTAATTTGTGTTGTTTTTTTGTTGAAGTTGTATTTATTGAAAACCAATAAATAAAGTTATTCGTGGCTTTAAAAACATAGAAATATTATTATAATTAGATTTCTGTTCAAGCTTCTATTGCTAAATTTTTTCTAAGAGATGAACTACATGTTTATTTAAGGAAATTTAATTTTCTCACTAAAAAATCTAGACGGGTTTATTTAATGACGTATTTTATAACAAAAACAACATGAATATTAAATAAAATATGTTTGCGCGAATACAAAAAAGAATACACTCAATCGTTTACTTTTTTTATTTTTTAATCACATTTTGTAAATTTAAACAAAAATTGTTCTAAAAGTAACAGTTTTATCTTTCACGTTTTTTTGTACTTTATTTATACTATGTTGGTTAGGTTCGTATATTAACATAGTACTTGGTGCATACCTAAATTAATTTGTTTTATTTCAATTAAGCTTTCACCATATCGTCAAGAAAACTGTATATACAAATGTCTTTATAGAAAACTAGTTTTTGCCCGCTGCTTTGCACGCATAATAACATGCTTAAAAACTGCATTAAAATCCGTTAAGTAGTTTTAAAGATCTAAGCTTATATTAGATAAGATTAGATTAGGAGGTGGATTGTATATCCTCTATTACTGCAACCTGCTCAGGTTTATTGTGTGTCCTCCGTCCATAGGTTAAAGCACGCTGTCCAAGACGGTCTTTTTAATCAGACTCCACAAGCTTGAAATCAGCTCCTTGGTAAATCTTGCCGCTTTAGGTTTCTCTTCACCCAGCTTTGCAAACCGCAGACGACAAAGGGCTTCACAGAAGCACCATATATGTTCTGCGGTTTCTTTCTCCTCCTGGCAGAACCTGCATAGGTTTCCTTCTACCAGGCCCATGATTTCCAGGTGTTTATTCAGTCTGCAATGATCTGTTAATTGACCCACTATTATTCTTACTGCCTTCCGGTTGTAATTTAGAAGGTCTTTCGTAAATTCCGGCGAGTAAGCCTTGATGAATACCACATGTCCACCAGTCTTGGGATTCCCTCATAATCCATGATCTAATAGATGACCTTACTTGGCGTGACGGAATACCACAGTAGGGCTTTAGACCTACCATCGTCTTGCCAGCCCCCTCCTTTGCCAATTTTTCAGCTTCCTCATTGCCTTCGTGTCCTGGTACCTTAGCTTGTTGGACGCACCCACCTTTTCTAGGGCAACTACACAGCCCCGCACCAGCTTAGAGCTGATTTTGCATGACCTGATCGCCCTGATTGGTGCCTGGCTGTTCGAGTAAATTACTATGATTTTATCCACATAATTCCTTTTATTAATTTCCCTAACACATTGTTCTATGGCTACAATTTCAGCCTGGAACACAGTAGGGTATTGTCCAAGACCCGAGTTTATTTTGGTCCTTGGTTTGTCCCCATATATGCCTGTCTCAGCTCCTTGGTCTGTTTTGGAGCCGTCTGTGTACCAGATTAGGTCGGCTTTAATAGGAGGTCCTGTCACCCAGTCCTTTCTGTCCGGTATCAAGGTTTGAAAACCTTTGTTTAGCCAGTAGCTTGGTACCATTTTGTCCGAAGGCATCTCACACAGTAAGTTGACTTCTTGGTCCTCCTTAATGATCATACATACAGACATGGCGACAGGCGCGGAAAGCGATATTGAAAACATCCCCTTGAATCACTCGATTTATTTAAAAAAAACTGCATGAAAATCCGTTAATCAGTTTTAAAGATTTAAGCATAAATACAGACATAGGGACAGACGCGGCAAGCGTCTTTAATTTATACTATGTAGTAAAAAGTCAAAATGACAACAAAGAAAAGTATTGGAAGGTCGCAGTAACTGAAAATTCATAAAAAAGATTATGTAAATTGGTTAAACACAACTTTTCCATAAAAATTTGCCCACGTGTTTTACATGTTGGAACAATTATTTATTATCCTGTTATTCCTTCATCTATTTACCCGTAAGTATTATGGGTTGCCTGTCAATTTATTTTTACCTTGACAACTATACCAATAAATTCCATAAATTCCAATTACCTGCAGAGTTGACCAAGTGCCAGCGTAGTCTGGCGAAACCCGTCACTGGAGAATGACATGAAAAGCAGGAGTTCTTTATTTAACTATCGAAAAGGGATATTTTGCTTTTGTGAAAACAAAAGAGTTACAGCACAAGGGACGTATTTTTTAAATTAAATACCCCGTATATTTGTATATCAATTGATAGAGATATTCACGAAGAATTAGGTGATATAGGGGTTGTTGGATCTTTTTTTGCGATTTTAATGCATGTTTAAAAACTGCATAATACTATTAGGATAGTTACACCTGAGAAAACCAGACTGCGACAGGTTACAGGTGCTTATTTGTCAAAGTCGAAAATTTTTAAAATACGTTAATTATTTTGGGAGTTAAGTTAAGATTGAGTTGTGGACATCCTCGGAAATTTAATAGTATAACGGCATTTTTAAATAAAACATTTTTGGAAATAAGATCATACAAATCAAAAAAATAGTAAATATACTTTAGTTTATAGCACCCTTTCGAAAAACAAATAGAAGTCGTATAGCGGGATGAGGGCAGGCAAATAAAAACCACTATTGTATTTATCCCAACGTTTCGTGGCTGGATTGCCACTTTATCAAGGGCCTATACTCTATGAGGTCTCACTGCCTTTAGAAACTCTATTGTCTAACAGAAATATATCAAAAAGTTTCATACTATCGAAAAAAACACCCTGAGCAGCACAAAATGTTTGTCAATAATAATATTTGTTTTTAAAATTTTGACAGTAGATATAGTATCTATTTTATTTTCGACACTAAACTTAGTGCTTTTAGCTTAGAGCTGAAGATACAATGGAAATTTAACATAGTTTTCAGATTTAAATGGCCATATTTTTTAAACTATAAGAGATAGACATATCAAATGTGGTATTTTACCAAAGGTTCCTTAAAATATTTATTTAATGGTGATGTAATATACGAGGTGTTTTATTTTAAAAATGCCGGCTTAGTATTAACTTTTTGAGGATGGCCACAACTCAATGTTAACTCAACGATTGACGCTAAATAACTTCTAAAGAAGTAACTTAATCAAAGATTCGTAAAAGAAATTTTTCGTAGAGCAATAATTTTTTATCAGAATATATAATGAGTGAATTTTTTTATCTATTTGTGTATGAGAAAAAAAAATAAAAGAAAAAAGTCAAATAGTCGCATGTTTATTTTAACGAGAAATGTAACATGATTGTGACACGGTTAAAACCTAACTAACCAGAACTAACCAGAAATTAGAAGCATTTTTACACTGGATATTTTTTTTTAGGCTATAAAAAGTTCAGGAGGCGATCGCTAAAAAAAATCGATTTGGGAAATAACGACACCCTACTATATGTACATACACCATTTACTACAATTTATTTTCTTGTATTTCTATTATTTTTTCATACATTTAGATTACCTAAAAAATCTCCTGTATAAAATTTTATTAATCCCCTTCGTAAAAAACTTGTAACTATGTTACGTGAGCAGCAGCAGGTTTGGACGCCAAACTTGCAACTGCTTTTTTATTTTCACGTAAATCTTTCTCAAGTGCCCTTTGACTTTAGAAACTATTGAATTTACTTTAGCTTTCTTGAAACGTAGTTTGACCTTTCGTGGCATTTTGCTTTATTGAATATATTTTAAATGGTAGATTTGGTATTAAGCGCCTTATGGTATTCGTTAATTTTACAGGGTGTTTAAAATACAGAAAAAGTTTAAAAGATGACTTTTTACTAAAAATCACAAATACCTTAGCTATTTGTTTTCAAATAAAAAAAAGTGAAGGCGTAAATTTTACACAATTTCTTTTTTTGTAGCTATTTTTTATAAGCTAAATATAATAACTAAGAAACAAACATGTGGTCTGAAGTTAGAAATAAAGAAAAAAGTACTTAGTAACCAATTTAACCCTACTATGATGTTCTGTGATACGTTTTTTTTTGTTGTAAATATAGCAATTATACAGGGTATCCAGTAACTCTACCGACAGACTTTTGGGAGTAATTCTACAATAAAAATTATAAAAAAAATACATAAACATTTGTCTTAAACGTCTTAGTTTTTAAAATCCGTTGTTGATTGTTTTAAAATTATTGTTTTTCTGTAATAACTTTTATACCAATTCACATACTTAAAAAAAACTCCTATGCTACAAAAACATTTTTTGCTATATAAGAAGACACATAATTTTTACCACTGTCGTCCATGAGTGATTAAAGGTAAATATAAAAAAAAAAATAGAAAAATGCAGTTTGGTACCATTTTTTTATGTTTGCTTTAAACTTTTTAGGAACAACATTGGTAAAAAATTTTTTGTCTGACAAAAAAGTTTTCTGGTAGACAAAAAGCGTCTCTCAAATGTTTTAAAAATATTTAAATTGGTATAAAAATAATAACTACAATAAAATTAATAAATATTTTAAATAACTTTTTAAAAGTTTCTGTAAAAAGGTAAAACACATCTGAAGTTACGAGCAAAACCTAATGGAAACCATTTACTTTACTTTTTTAAAGTATTTTACGTTATTTATTTGTTAAAATACCTAATATAAATGAAACAAATTAAATTTAGTTTATTAAAGTTATTGCTATTGTGTTAAATGCATGATTTAAACTTTCCACTTTAAATTCAAATTTAATTTTAAACACATTTTTTTAGCAATTTTTTTATATTAAAATATAATTAAGCTTGATCACCATTTTGTCAAGAATATTATTACGGATAAATTGCATATAAAAATGTTAGTGATTACCAGTGCCGAATTAACCTATACGCAAAAAAGTCAATACATTTTTTTTGTTTCTCAAAAATTTAAAACGCACAATGAATCTTGATAGTAGGAGAGCTAGTGAACCCTTCGAATAACGTTGCGCCTGTAAGGCTAGAAATTTGTATAGTGATAAGTCATAACACGCTAAGTACGACAATCACCATCTGGCAAGCAGCAGCCCTGCACATTATCACCCTGTATGTTTTCGAAAGTGTAAAAATGAAGATAAAAAAGCTTGGAGCTGTAAGCTTCAAATTTCTCTGGTATTAAGTTCATTTATAGTAAGGATTTAAAAAGATTGACAGGTATTTTCAATGAGCACAAGTACCTACCAGGCGAACTGAAAGGTGTGGCCGATTTGGATGGCCCTTTTTCTAAAACTAATAAAGTTAGATGTACTTATCACCAGTATCACCGGTAAAAAGATCTCTAAAAGAGCTTTAAAAACACCATATTAGGTACATCTTACTTTATTAGTTTTGAAAATATGTCCATCCAAATTAGCCATACCTTTCAGTTTGCCTGGCAGGTACTTGTGCTCATCGAAAACGCCTGTCAATTTTATTTCAAAACTTACCATGAATGAACTAAATCCTAGAAAAATTTTAAGCTTACAGCTCCAATCTTTTTTATTTTCGTTTTTACACTTTCGAAAACATACAGGGTGATGATGTGCAGGACTGCTGCTTGCCAGATGATGATTGTCGTATTAAGCATGTTATGATTCATTACTATACAAATTTCTATATACAGCCCCGCAAAAACTATTAAAAAAACTACATTTATATATTTTCATAATGTTTGTCGTGCAAAAAATAAAAAATTAAAAAAGGTGAACTTATATATGCGTAATCACCCGGTATATTTTTGGTCAGGTAAAATTTAAAAAAACTTAGATGTTACAAGTGTCATATTTATGTCTTTAGTACAGCAAAGCGATGGTAAGTATGAGCAAGAGGACAGACATACTTAGAAAAAAACGCTGGAGCTAAAAATCACACTTTGTTATTTATATAATTGTTAAATCGTTTATTCTACAATTGTTATAAAAGATTCAAGGATGTTATAAAAAAATATGTCATGTAAATTTTTTTATATTGTCATACATATTTTTAATGGTAAAGTTGGGCCAAATTGCTTATTTTAAATTTTTTTAATGGTTATAACTTAATAAATAATAATTTTTCGAAAAAATTAATAGAGTCATTTTCGGATGAAAATTGGTCAAAAACTTTAATAAAATTTCATGTATTGCAAAAAAAAATCTTAGCTGTCAAAAAATTGCGGGTTAAAAAATTCTAACCTAAATTTGAGCTAGCAACATGGGTCGTCGTGATCAGCATTTTATTTTGAACATGATTCTGCAAAAAAATTCCATGAGAATATTTTTTAATACATTGGCGCCCATACGACCTGGTCTATTACTCTTTCAGATATGAGACTTCTTTCTATATTATCCTGGATTGAAGTTCTTTTTTTTCGTCAAACTAACACTTGCAAAGTTAGTTTGGTTTCGGGCCCAAATTTGTTATTGGTTTTCAAGGAAATTCTAATGTAGTACCGTGAGCATAACCGCAGGTTGCCAATTTTGCCCGTGATGTCTGACTTCGAATAAATACCAGTGTAAGGCGGGTCGTACCCAGATCTCTTTTGCTGTTCCAGTTTTCAATCGTCGCGTCGGTTAAAGAAATTAGTCTAAATGTAAAAAGTATGTAGAATTGATTTTTGTGTATTTTTATTTGAATAACTAATAATTTTTTTAATTACGCAGTTCTTTACTTGTAATATTTAAATTGTTTTTTTTTAATTATTTTATTTACATTTAATTTAAAGGACTACGCTGTTTTTATGTAAATACTGTGTACTATAAATAACATTTTTATTTTTTTGAAACACAAATTGAGACTCGTTAGAACTACTGAGACTCATTGACTTTCAGTAAAATTTTGCTGTTTAAGTTTAAGCAGTGCGATTCCCTCATGACAAATATTGACTTCTCAGTGGGCGCCGACTTCTTAAACCACTCTCGTGCACTCTTTTTGTCATTTGGACAATATAAGTTTCTTGGAAGCGATTCTTTTTATCTCAGGAACCGTCATTCAGGAGTTACGTCAGGCTATTTGTAAAACAAAACCGTCTTGAGTTGAACTTGCATTCCTTGATGGACCTGAATATTTCGTGAACATTTTTAACTTGTTTTAAAATAGTTTTGAAAGATATTTCTGGGCCATTCGAGGTGTGTAGGTAATACTACTGAAAACAGATTATTGGGCCAGAGGACAGCACGTACATATAAATTGCTTTTATTGGGGGGCTAATAACACACAATGTTAAGAAAACGTACGTAAATATTCATTATCAGACTTAATAACCAGAACTAACCTAATATTTTTTCCTTTCTTTCTACAAACAATTCTTAATTTAAAGCCAAATTGGTACTAAATATTTAATTTTTACCTCTTAAAACCCCATTTTTTATTAATTTTACCCATTATTTTATACAATTGTTAAGCTTTTTTGTTTCAAATCAAGAATTGTTTGCAAAAAGAAGGAAGAAAATGGTGAATTTAGGTTAGTTCTGGTTATCAAATCTGATGATAAATATCTATAGAACGAAGCGTGTCCATTCTTTTAGATTCGTAATCAGCACCCAAAAAAAAACCCTTATACTTAATTTAATTAAAATCGACGATGCCTACGGTTTGTAAACAATTACCAAATTTAGCAATACTATAACAACGTTTTTAAGACGTTCCAAAAAAACTTTAAAAGCCTGTTCCTAGAACGTTTTATGTACTATAAAAACGTCCAGCAAACGTCCAAAAACGTTTTTAAAACGTTGTTTTTGCTGACACAAAATTTTAAAAAATTGTTTTAAGAACATTCACGAATGTTTAAGAAAGTTTATTGTACGTTACCCAAAATCCACTTAAATGTTTTATAAACGTTTATAAAACCAACTTGTGTTATAAGGGGGAGGTTAAGTACAAAAAAAAAAGTTGTTATACAACCAAACCAAAAACAAAAGGTCCTTGCTTTCAAAAGACGTCCTATTTCACCTCATTATTATGTGCATACATCAGCTGTGGGCGTAAAAGTGCTTTACGCCAGAGGTGCAAACAATATTTGTTTGTACGACTAAAATTAATATACAAGCATTTTCTGTAGTTATTTTTTCTTTATTTTTGTAGTATATCGGATAATTTTGCCGATGTTACTATCAGGCTAGTTTAAGTCAACTTGATTAAACAACTGTATGTTACCTACCTACGAAATAATTATATGTGGTGTCAACACAGTTGTCAAAAAATTGATTTTCTAATTTGAATTATGAGCCGAAATACTTCAGAAATAGAAGAAGCTGCAGAAAAAGTCTGTCGAGAGTTGTTACCAGAAAAGTCAAGACTAATTCATAAAAATCCATTAGGTGATTTCTTAAGACGGTGCGAATTTTAAACGGTTCATTCCATACCAAAAAGTGCGTTGCTTGTAAATGCGGGCGTTTTTGATACTTTTTGCCCTAGGGCGTAAAAGTACAATTTTACGCTCTCAAATGGGGGCGTAAAATGGTATTTTACGCCCGGTTGTACAAAAATATATTTTTGAAAAATTGTCTCATTTTGTCCCTCGACCCATCACTCTGTATCCTGTATAATTTAAGGCCGTGAACAATTTAACATCTTATTACTGCTTTAAAAGCATACAAAAAGGAAAAAAAAGTTCAGAAAATTACATTTACAAAAAAAAAAAAACAGCAAAAAGTGACTATGTAACTTATTTACCATCTTAACTAGCATCTTAAGAATCCAAATTTTAAGTTAGCCATATTTTATACCAGAAGATAGGATGGTAATATGTGATTAAAGACATTCAGGATTTATGTGCAAACTCTCGTTATTGCTACAGCACGATACCACCAAAGCGGTTGTAAATTCTCAAATCTCGAGTAGAATATACGAAATATATGCATTATTCAAAAGAAAAGATTGTCACTTAAACTTTTGGCAAAGAGTGCTTAAAACATATTTTTAAAATTTTGCTAAGTTAAAATATGTTTTTATTTTAGGATAAGTTTAACCAATGCAACTTCTATTTATAAGGTGCCTGTGAAATCACCAGCAACTTTTTGTGGATATAAAAGATTACAAATACAAAACTAAAATAAAAAACACTTGACTTTAACATAAAACAAAACTTTTGTTTTTATATAATACAACTTTTTAATCAGGGCAACAAAAAAATTACATCTTGAGCAATTTAAACCGAATACCATTTTTGGTTTTTCTTTTTCTGTTTTTTTAAATAAAAGCAATAGACAGTAAGTCAGATGCAAAATGTTGTCAGTTATTTTAGGTGGGTTGTACATGAATCGTTGTGAGCGGCAGCTGACGCTCACAACGATGGTGCTCCAGAAAAAGATCAATATTAAATTTGTGTTTTTTAATGAAATACCTTGTTTATCAGTTTATTTTTGGATTGTAGAAGTAAAAATATTGTAAGTTATATCAGCAATCCCTATACCAAAACTATAAAGTTTCTTAAGATATTTATAATTTTTAAGAAAATCATGACAAAAACAAAATTTAATATTCTACGTTACTTAGGCTTGACTTTTTATATTAGGTTAGATTGTTAAAAAAGTAAGTGTTCATCACCTACATTAAACATGTTTACTAGAAATTATACTGGGTGTTCAGTAACTAATATTTAACATTATATTGATTTCTGGCCACCCTATATAATCTTAAGTAAAAAAATTAAATAAAGGTGATAGCTTAGTTAAGATTCTAACAATTGTCAAGAATTTTTCAAAAATCTCAAATATCTTAAGTTGTTTATAATTTTGGTAAAGGTATCGCTAATAAAATTTACGTAATTTTTATTTCTACAATCCAAAACCAAACTAATATACAGGGTGTTCCATTTAAAAAACACTAGTTTAATATATGCATATATAATATATTGTCTCCCCGTGGCGCAGTGGATAGCTTTGATCTTCGAAGCCAGAAGTCGCCGGTTCGATTTCCAGCGGGGAGACTTATTTAGGTAGTGGTTATTTAAAAATAACGTACATGGTGCCACTGCCGCGTTGTCTAAAAGGTGCTGTGAAATAACTGCTTGTGTCAGTGCTTGAAAAACGTTGACGGAACAGAGGGAACGAGGGGTTAAACATCTAATAACCCGACACCCACGGTACTATGGTATTTAGGCGCAACCCTTCGTTGGATGACGAAAAGTTAAAAAAATATATAAATATTTTCTTTTGAGCACCCTGTATAATTTCACCATCGGCGCTGCAGCTGACGCTCACAACAATTCATGTACAACCCTCCTAAAACATTTTGCCAGCTAAGGATTAATAGGAAAATGTTTACGAAAATCTGTCGCTGGCTTACGGACCACAATAATAATAATTGCTGTGTCAATAAATTCCATGTTAATAAAGCAACACCCTAGTAGACAAGTACACGAAACATAAATTTAATAGCCACTTTTTAGGTGAAAAACTTTTATGTTGGTCAATCAAAAGGTTGCTAGTGCGCGGGTAGTCTAAGTCTAGTAGCAATGGTATAGCAGCATCTCTGCTGAAAATACAGCCATAATATTATTTTCAAGGTCTTTGCTTCCCTTTTACATTTTAGAGACTAGAACTTCTTATTTTGTTGTTTCTTATTACAAGAATATTAAAGCTGTTGTATCTCCAAACCCTTAATAATTTTTGGGCGCATGACATTGTATTATTTAGCGCTTCTAAAACATTTATTTTGTTTATAGAGAACTAGAAATAACCCTGGTTTGCAACCACATTATCCTTTAAATAAAAATATGATAAATATGAAGCATTAAGGCTGCCCCAAAAGCGCCCATTGAATAACCACTACACTGAGAGAAATTTCTAGCGACCATAATTAACGTTTTAATAATCATAACTAAATTATCTCAGTTAAATAGGGGACAGACATTTGACTGATAAACGAGTAAAAAATATTATTTTTTTAAACACCAAATATTTTATTCCGTTTTTCTATGTTTGTAGTTTGTTTTAGCGTTGTGCAGTTTAATAATGGCCTACAAACGTACTTTAACGGAATGGGGCTTTAATCAAAGTGCTATAGAAGCTTTTAAAGGTAAGCATAAAAAAGGATTTGCAACTTCCTCATTAATAATGGTAATTATTTATTTTTTTATTTTTGCGATTTAAAAAAAAGTAAAACTCACTTGTTCTAGATGCAGTTACTAACATAAATTCTTCGGGAGAGCAAGAAAATATCGTTTTTATTTATTTACAAATCATCAAACTTTCGGGACCGCGGAGTGAATTGGGTTGCTGGGCGAACCCTTTCCTCTTCCGTGGCTGGGCGGGGTAAAACCATGGTAAAGTGAATGTCTAGAAATTAAAGTGGGTTCATTACCTTTTGCTTGACAAAATTTGAGCAGTTTCTGAAATTTTATTATAAAATAGGCATTCTAAATAGCACATTAAATAAAAAAACAAAATATTTACGTTTTGCAAAAATATAACTGTTTAAAAATTGCCATTTATGACTAAACATTTAAAATTTTAAAAATTTGTGTCCGCAAAACGTAATAAACGTACTTTAATTTCTGGACATTCACTTTACATCGTCTTTTTCCATGGACCCCGCCCATCCACGGAACTAGAATAAGTTAGTATTTTTTTTATCGAAAAAATAAAAGAATAAATAATTACCAATATTAATTAAGAAGTTGCAAATCTTAACACTGTTTAAAGCCCCATTCCTGTAAAGTACGTTTGTAGGCCATTATAAAACTGCATAACGCTAAAACAAACCACAAACATAGAAGAACGAAATAAAATACTTGGTTTTTAAATAAATTAAGATTTTTACACGCGCCATTTTGGAATCAGTCAAATGGCGTCCGTAAAAATAATACGCCAAAAAAACCTACCCCATCCAAACCACACGAAGCACAGAACTGAAATACCAACAACAACGCCTCTTTTGGAAGACTTTCCGTTGACGAGCGCTACCGAAGTATATCGATTTTTAACGATTCATATCTAGGTAAATGACTTTAGTTGTGGGTATTAAAGCGTCCACTTGTAATACCTAAATATCTAATAGTATTAGGAAGGTCTTTTTTGCCTTTATTAATGGAAACTTTATTTGATGCATTTAATAAATACAAATAATAAACTTAATTACCACACTTAAACCGCAACATAATAGTAAATCTGGTAAGATTTTATTAACACGTAAATGGATTGTAACTAAACCAACTAGTTAGTGTTATGCAGAAATTTATTAACAGGAATACCTTGATTTCAGAAAGACAAATTTAATAGTTCCCGAAAGATCAATCTAATATCAATATTAAAAAAATAGCTATAAATACCTAAAAATAAAAGAATGGTTATTAACGAAGCAACTGAAAGGTAGTTTAATTAACTGGTTTCTTTCAGTGTACAATTAATGTTCATGTACCACTAGCATTTGTAAAATAAAAATACCAGATAAAAATAAAAAGGGTAATAAAAATATAAAGTTGGAATGGGTCATTATTGGTTCCACGTTTCTTCCTATAAAGCTAGATTTTTTTATAAACGCCATGAATAGGAATAATTAAGGTTTTTAAGTACTTTAACAACTCAACATTTCCTCGAGTTAGTGATGCCCAAAAACGTATCTTTGTAGGCGTGCAAATTTAAAAGCTTTTCAAGAACACTTTTTTTTTTAATTAAGTTAAATTACGTTAAAAAACACTATAAACCGCTTTCTGGAATAATATCACATTTTTTTCGAAAATAAAAAAATAAAAATTACTAACAAAATATTCAAAAACTTCGAACTTGTTTTAAAATAAAATTACGTGTCCCTTAAAATTATTTTTTTAAAACTTTTTATTGATTTTCTTTCCAAATATAAAGAAAGAAAACTAAAAAGTAAAATGTAAGTAATAACAAGCTTATATTTATTTTTAGGTCTTTGAACGAACGTCTTTAATTTCTTTGGTTATTATATTTAGAAAATAAATTTAAAGCTTAAAATACGTTTTGCAAAATAAAATATATAAAAACTAGATGTAATAATTTTTTTAAATATCTAAATATATATATATATATATATATATATATATAATATAATATATATATATATATATATATATATATATATATATATATATATATATATATATATATATATATATATAATCATGTGCAATTATTCCACGGGGGATAATTTTTCTACTTACATAAGTGTCACATTTTCACATATTAACCCATTTTTTCCTAATTTCATTATCAAAGTACTTAGGCATAATGTTATTGCACTTAAAAAAATATATTTTAGATAACATGGCAATGAAACAAAAAAGGTCCTAGATTTAATAACCTAATTTAAATTTACTTTTTTATTTTTCTTAATGCAAAGTTTCTTACCTTTCCTTCCGTATTTTCAACAGTTGCATCTGATCCAACTGCTATCAAATCAAATACTTAGGGTAAATATTTTTTTGAAAAACAAACAGTTTTACTTTAAAAGAACCATTGGAGCCTGGTGTTATTGGCCAAAGTATTTGTGACAAAGTTCTCTTAGATTAGTAGTAAGTTTTTTTACAATGTCTTTTTAAAATATACTATAGCCGATACCGGAATTATTGGTGTAATATTTTCGATCACCAAACAATAACAGTTCCAGTATTCGCATTTTATCTGATACGGTCGTGTATTTTCGATCTGTGTGCCATTCCAATATCCTTTAGTAACGCATAATTGTTATTTTTTTCATAATTACACGGGTTTTTAAAAATCGAGGGGCACATTTTAACGTCTATATAAAGATGAATATATACAGGCTGTTACAAATTCAAGGAACACCATTAGGATCTTCGAAACGGTAAGAGATACAAGGTTGGATAAATTGGAGCAAAGTTTATGCTTAGCAATATTCAGTTTTAAAAATTTTAAAAAAATTTGCTGTTTTGAAATTATCTGGAAAAAAAATTTGGCGAAATTTATTTTTTACTGAGTTTATTTTAAAAGATATTTTAAAATAAATAACACATTTTTATTGCCACTTCCATCTACAAAATGACGTGAAATCTGACATTTTGTCTTTTAGAAACCATCATAAACTTTGTTCTTTTTAATGGTGGGCTTATTTAGTCTAGGGCTTAATAAAGTCCTTTAATCTCTAATCCAACGACATATCACACTTTCCATTAATACAACGTTTCAAACTAAAAAATCAACATTTATCAGTTCACCAATTAAAAGTACGATTCTGGACATTCGTAGAAATTTTTGGATGATTTTTAACCATACTTTTATTAACTAGTCCATATTAAAATATAACGTTTTTATGGTATTGTATTTTTTCCATTAGATTATAAACTGATTTAAATTTAAAACTTTGTGTTAAAATAAAGATACTACACTTTATCCGAGAAGAAAAGGTGACAGCAAAAATGTAAGTTCTATTTTTAATTCTTTCTTAATTACATTTAGGAGAAATAACAACTTAAAGCAAAAATTGCAGTTACGGCTATTATTTTTAAAGTTCTACCTTAATTTAAGACTTCTTGCATCTGTTTTATGGCAGGATCAAAAGAGTTTTTAGTAGCGTTGATTTAAAGAAGGATATTAAAACACGTGTTCGTTTATAAACGTAACATTTAAAAAATCAAGATTTTCCAATTAAATAATTTTTACCATTATTAAAAAAATAGGTGCATACTTACCTGCAAACGAAAATTTTTACGAACGCCCAAAATACAATCGTAATTTTAATTGGTGAACTGATGAATGTTGACTTTTAAGTTCGAAACGTCGCATAAATGTAAAGTGTGATACGTTGTTGGATCAGAAATTAAAATGGGACTTAATTAAGCTTAAAACAAAATAGGCCGACTATTTAAAAAACATAGTTGATGGTGGTTGACTAAAGACTAAACGTGTGTTCTACTATACACTTCTTATATTACCAACCACATTCCACGTTGGTAAACTTGCAGACGTACAAAAACAATTTTTCCGCATAAATTATTAATGTAGCCACGTTTTGTGTCCCAACAATGGCACATTCAATAATAGTATTCCTAAAGCAGAAAGCCGATCTGTTATTCTCCACATTTATGTGCTCTAATTAACCACTAAAGACTTCCATTGCTTCACCGGTGGCATAATTTAATGGTATAATTTCCCGAATGTCACGATAAAATATGGGTACTTCTCTTAGCACTAATTTTGCATTTATATTATTACACATTTTAAGTAACTATTTTAAAAAAATTAATACCTCAAAAGAATTATTTAATTTTAAATCTTGTAATACTATATATTTTAAGATTTTTACTTTTTAAAAAATAAGTATAACGTTTAAAACCAGCTAACACCAAAACGGAATAATTTATTAAATATTACATTATATCCTAATGACCATGCAGGGTAATGCTTTTGTTTTTTTAAACCATGCGTCGAACAACTAACACAACTAACCAGAACTAACCAAAACTACTTACTTACAAGTAAACAAAAATAAAAATAATAATAGGAAAAACATTGGCGTACTATTTTTTTTTAAATTTAGTACATGTGCCGTTCGAACGGTACTGGAAAATATGTTTATTCTAACTACCCACCACTAAATGCATTGAAGCTATGTATCAAATTTAATTTAAATATTTAAAGTGGTATACCAAATACTATAAAATAAAAATTACGTTTAAAGTGTACCACCCTGTATCTCCAAGTTTAGGACATTAAGAACAAAGTCTAATTTAAACTTTTAAACTAAGGGTTTATTTTTCTGCTTTTCCCTAAAAAGGTGCAAATTGAAAAGACATTCTTTTAAAACACTCTGTATATTTTTTTGCTAAAAATACAAAAATTAAGAAATTGTAATGTGTGTTCCAAGGTAATTAATGTATGCAATAAAATAACCTGTATAACAAATCATCACTACGATGCAATTATTCTCTGGCAAGTAACATTTTAAAAATTATCATTTCCACACCATCATCAACTTATTTTAAAAAGCTTGTAAGTTTTCGAGGCAAATATTTATATATTCTAATAGTTTAAAAACATATAATCTTGAATACATCATGAATACACATATATTATTTTCTAAAATAAAATTTTAAAGGTTCTTATGAACATTTGATATTATTTACAATAATACCGCTGCAAATATTGTTAAAATAATAAACAAAATAAAAATTAAAAAGACGTAAAAGAATTTAACGAGTTTTAGTTAAAAAAAAGGAGAATAAAACAGAAAAAACTGTAAGGGAAAATGGCCCAATGTAAAATAGGTTTGCGGTTGGTGAATTAAATATAAAACTTAAAATGTCGTGCAGAAAAAAATCAGGGACATGAACCTGTAATTTTAGTACTAACTGCTGTAATTATATTACACGCTCCAACACGTTTAAGATATCGCTGCTAAAGCGGGAAATTCAAAAATGCAGTGTGTCATCATTCATTACACGTATATGTTATTTTAGGTTATATTTCCCTACATAAATTAAAATTGCAGTTTTTTTTCCAAAAGCTTACCTACAAGCCGATAAATGCCGCATTTTGTCTATTTATTTATTTGAAAAGTAATAACGATTTTAAATTTACCAAAAAAATGTTAAGTTACCTTAAATTTAATTGAGCAGTTTACCCAATTGCAAGTACAGCATATTTAATAATTTAAACGTTATTAGATTTCTAGAGATTTTAAGTTTTAATTTATTACTTACTTACTATATGCTATGATTTATTTGAATTTATTATGCAAACTACGATTTTTCAACAGCTCTATTTTTACAATATATATAAAAAACTGAACGTTTTAGTACTTTTTATCTTAAAATAAACTGCCCTACTTTTCCCTTGTGTTTAGGATATGACGGTGTTTTTAAAGTCAAGTTGCTCCTTGACCTTGGGCTTTTTAAGTGTCGTGTGCAGTTTCCTTTAAAAGCATAAGAATAAATACCTACACAAAACTAGCTAGAACGAAAAAGTTTTTATACTTTTATTTTTGGTATAATATGATAAAAAGAAAATATTAAATGCAATACTAAGGGAAACAGAAATAGTCTACATTATACCGGATGACAACAAAATTACTCCCCAGCATTTTATTTCCCTCATTGAAAAAGTATACATATATATGTGATGAGATGCCAATTTTATTATAAGAGTTTTTGCTTATAACTTTCGGTTTAACCGGAAGTGATTAAAACTTTGATATTTTTAATAAAACTTTGCTTTGTTTTTAAGTGGCCACTATGTATATTTGCCATGATTGCAATGCAACCCGATTTAAAGCAAACGAGAAAGTTTACGTATTTTTTTAATCTGGTCTTTTCTTTTATATTTTAAAAAAACGTCGTAGCTCCTATAATTAAAGCTTAAAGAAGTTTTTGAATAAACAATTACAATTTTACGAAATAGGGGTATGGATAAGAATATCGGACGCCTTTAAATAATAAAAATGTAAGCTCCTGCAGGATGTTGTGTTATTTAAAGTGATTAAAATTAATAATTATTGTCGTCTATATGGCTATATTTTCTATATTAAAATTATTAATAATATAAAATATAAGATATGAAAAACAAGAGACTGCTCTTCACTTGCAACCTAAAACAAACCAGCAACCATAGTAGGTGAAAAAATAATTCTGTATATAGTTCATAGTTTTTTAGAACATTTATAAGATTTTTGCTTAACCATGGTATTTTATTGTAAAAACAAAAAAAACTAATATTTAAAAAATATTAATTTATATGATTCTTAAAGTCACTTGGAACAAGGTGCAATGAAATTAATTAATATTATTAGGGATAAAAAATCATAATATAATAAAAAGTACTAACCCAAAAACACCACTAATTAATTACTGATCTTATAAGATTTAATTTTAAAATTATGCAAACGTTTAGTGCTTAAAACAAGTTAATTTCCTGTTATTTATTATGGGTAAGACGTTTTAAAAACCCATCAAACCTCACTAAATATTATCTTAGGGCCGCTATTCTTAAACTTAGGGATACAACCTTTACCCTGAAAAAGTGCATTTTTAAAAGACTGTTAAAAATTCACTATTTAAATTCAAATTTTTATTTATAGCATTGAAGTAACCATAACTGTTTAAAGTAAAATTATTTTATACCAGCTCCTCCCCCACTCTTATTCTGGCTAATAAATAGTATTAAAATCAGTCAAGCAATGCATTTCTTCAACGTAACCTCCTTTCCTGATTTTTTAACGGAACAAATTTAAAAATTAAATCTTTAGGATATGAAATTAAAATAATAATACTATATTTTGGCGTAAAATTAACAAACTAAAATGTCAGGATTACTGCTGGGCGTCATTTTGATAAAAAAATGTAAAAAGGGTGTCTTGTGGCACATTATTTTAAAGCTTTTGACGGGCACTTTATAATCCTAAAATATAAAGTACCTTTACCAACGACAAAATGACTGTTTTTTAAAAATTACCTAAATACCTGATTTTGATGTCTCTAGTGTGATATTTTCTGAAAAGTCTTTCAAAGTCCTTTTGGGGGTAATTTAATTTACAGGGTGTTTTATTAAATAACATACTTTTTGGCCAATCGTGTAAATTATCCCCAGTATCACCATTAAAAAGATCTTTAAAAGAGCTTTAAGAAAATACCACCTTAAGCACATTTAACTTTATTACTTTCGAAGTTTAAAAGCCATCCAAATAAAGTAATTTTTAAAATACCGGCGCACCGTTTTATAGTAGTTAAAGATATTAAGTTAATATTTTAGGGTTAAAAGGTACTCGGCAGGAGCTTTTAAATGATGGGCCACACGACTTCCCTTTTTATTTAATTATTATTTTCAAGATGACGCCCCGCAGCCAGCAGCCATCTTAAAATTGACCCGTTTAAAAACCAAATAGGGGTGAGGAATAATTGACCCTGTATATTAGATACCTAAAATACATACTACTAATTTATTCGCAATTTAGAACCTCTAGTTACGGTATAACTATTTTAAAAGGTTGTGCCCTACATCAGTTCCTTAAAAATCAAAAAGACATTGCGAAAACTAAGTCTTTTTATGTTCCTGATTAAGAAGAGGGCACGTATTTTCATCCAAGCACAAAACGTAAACCACTCGGGTTTTATATTAAACTGACACAAGAAAATTGTCTTTATTGTAAATAGTTGAGTTAGAACAAAAATAAAATTTACCCTTACCCTAGTAGTCGTATTACTAGGGTAAGCTAAATAAATATTTAATTTAGGTGTAAGTATTTCTTCATATATTTTATAAATGTACAGGGTGTCCCATTTTAGTTGCAACTCCAGGGTACCTGAGTTATTATTAAATATAGAACCTCGAAGTTTTCTTGAACCTACTTTTTGTGAATTAGTAGATACCATATACAGTGCCATTATAGTTAACTTAGTTTTTGAGCTACAAGACGATTTTAAACATTATTCGTTTATAGGTACCCTCTTGTATCTCAGTTAACTAATAATTTATTAAAAAGCTAAAAATTATTTTTATATATCATTTTATGTAAGGTGCAGTGGCGTGGTTACATTTTTTCTAAATAATATCTTCTTTTTAATGGAACTGTATATTTGTGAAAAAATGCTTTTTACAGGCCTTTTAAAAGCATATAAAAATGTAGGTGTATTTTCATAAACAAGAACAAAAATACCATTTCATTACCATTTACCATTTCATATACAAAATACAGATATTTTATGCTAACGTGTCAACGTCATGACCTATGGAATTTAATTTTGCTATTTCACTTAATAACGGGATCTCCTTTATTATATAAATCTAGATATGTAGCACTTTTTTGAGCAATAGTATCATTTTGTAAATAGTTCTTATTAGGTTTGTTCCAGCAGAATGTTGGAAACATGTTAGCAACAATCGTAAAACGCAGAAATTGTTACAAACATTAGTCACATGTCCTAGATAGGTCGCGTCCGTTGCACAGAAAACTTTCTTTTTGTGTGCCGGTGATAACTGTGGCAGTTGCAGGTGCAGTTGCAGCTAAAATGGGACACCCTGTACAGTGACCGCCATAAATGTTAATTCATATAAAAAGCTTTTTGATTTTTGATTAATTAAAATAATTATATATAATAAAAATCTCTGTTAACACCGACATCTGTTATTGCTATTCAGGGAATAAGTATGAGCAGGGCCGGTTTAGCTATGTCGAGGCCCCTAGACAATGCAGTTATCAGGGTCCCTTTATGGAAAAATTGAAGAGCAAAAAAGTTTTACATGTTTACTATTTTTATTAACAATACAAATTTTTAAAGGTATTTTGGATTTAAATTTTTTTTTTTTGGTTCTGCGTGTCCCCTCTCCATTCTGGGGCCCCTGGGAAGTTGACTACTCTGCTTTATGGATAATCCAGCCCTTAAGTATGGCAATTATTAAACAATTTTAGAAAAATTAGGCGCCTTAAAAAAGTATAATAAAACTTACTAAGAAGTTAAAGATAATAAAAAAAAATAAATAAATAAAGTTGGGTATTTCCTTCACTCACGGTTTCAAGCAGAGAAACTCGTGGTGCCACGCATATGCATCCTTATACGGTCCAACTGGACATACCCCAAACTTTCCACTTTGTTCGTTCTTTTATTCCTAGAGTTTCTAGAATGTGGAACCTGCCGCACGCGGAGGTATTTTCTTCCTCCCACCAAATCTTCAAGTATTTAAGTCCCGTGTTAACAAACTCCCTCTTAGCTCGCTTAAGACACCCACGGTAAGTTAGTATTTAGGCTTTGAGCCTTTGTGGATTGTCCAAAAGATAAAAAAGAATTACGTATAGTATTAAGGTGTAAACTGCTTCTGCTTATTTTATTATTAATATTTATTAGTTTAGCGCATATGTAATTACCCGACTTTATTTAATAATTATTTTTTTATTTGCTATTTTTATATTTTTAATAAATTGAATTTTTTGAAGCCGGTTTAATTTCGTTTTAAAACGTGTTTAATTTTTGTTTTTAGTTTATTTTTTGCCCTCCTATTATTATAATATTTGTTACAACGTTACACCAACAGGTGGCGCTAGGCGGATTTACGAGAAAGAATATTTCCAGTTTGAGGCCTAACGAAAACTGCGTAGACCGTGTGGACGAAACCCTTTTGATGGCTTATTTTCAGTTTTAAAATTGTACGTTTTCCTTTAAAAAACAAGTTTTATTTTAACAAGTATATTGTGTAATTATTTTTGTATTTTTGTAATAAATGCTTAAATGAAGATAATTAATTGTTTATTTATTAGTACATTTGTAGGCCCTACGGTGTTATTTCTTTTAATAACGCCCTAGGGTAATATTTCCTATTAAGCTGACTTTGACATAATATAATTATTTGTCAAATAATATACCAGTCGGACATTAACATATATTAACATTGTCAAGTTTGTTTAAATCTTTTGTAGGACTATTTTGGTATTATATTATTATTTGCTTTTGATTTGCAACTTGAGTTCCGTCACACTATACGGAAACACGATTTTCATATTTTTTTAAAAATTAACAAAAAAGAGCCTCTCAAATAATACATTTCACGAAAAAAAATGCGGGTTTTTCTTTTTTCTATTAAAAAAATAAGTTTTAAAGTCGCAAAATTCATACAGTGTTGCCTTACAGGTATATTAGTCCTAAAAACAAATAATAAATATGTTAAGATAGAACTAACAAAACCTACTAGAACTTGTCAAAACTAAGCATAACTTAGCAGAAGTAACTAAAACTAGCGTTGAACAAAAACTAACCTGTTTACCTAAACCCAACACAAATTTAAAACGACACAAAGTTGATGTATCTTATAAAGATAAACAACTTGGCAACACCGGTTTTCCAAATACTCCTAACCTTAATCACGACGGTAAACTAAACCATGCATTTTCTTGTGATTTTCGTATTTAAACAATTTTTTTATGTATTTATTAAAAGTTTTTTGCGATTTTCCGCCTTTAATTTGATTTGTGAGACCGTGTTTTACCATATAGATATATAAAACATGCAAAAATTTTTAGGTATAGTGTTTCCGTATTGTGTGACGTAACCGCAAATTCATTTAAGTGATACCACTTGTTAACAAACAAGTACCTAATCCAATAATAACTATGACCTTTAATGTAAATTACAAAATAAGGATATCATTTGCTTTAAACTGGCTATACGACCGGAAGTAATTTGCTCCTAAATCGATGGTAAATTTTAATTACAGTCGATTCAGATATCCAGCCGATTCTCATTTAAACTTGCTTGTATAATTTGACTTTTGACTTTTCATCTAGTTAGGTGGAAAATTTCAGTACCTATATTGGCTGGTGAAATAATTGTTTTTCTTAAAATATAACAATGGCATGGAAATAATGGCAAAAATAAGTAGAAAATAAAAGTCCATGGATATGAGATTAAAAGGTTAGTCTAAAGAATCATCTACAGGGTGATTCAAAAATCGATCACGAAACTTAGGGGGTGATTCTACTTGACAAAATAAGGGTAGAGCTACATAATTTTTTTTCAAAATGTCGTTCGTCTTCGAGTTACAAGCCGTCAAAAATCAGTTTTTATTTTGGTTTTTTACTATATTGCATTTACTTTTTAACCAATCCAGCTAATATTTAGCACACAAATCGAGCTTTGCAGATTCTAAAATTTTAAGACAAAAGTACTTTTTTAATACCGTCAAAGGGCACTTTACCTAAAACTTAAAATTTATTTACATCATAACTTTTTATTTTGACAGATATCGCGCATCCATTTTAGAGACAATCAAAAACTTAAAAATAAGGTCTTCTTTATTAAAGTCGATAAACCTTACCGTTTAGGCACTAATAGACATCAAAGTTTTATTAATTTCAATCAAATTACCTACTATACAGGGTGTCCAGTAACTCAACCGACGAACTTAACCAAACGATTCTACAACAAAAATAAGAAAAAAACTTCAAATAAGCATATGCCCTAAACGTCTTAGTTTTTGAACTACGGGGTGTTAAAAATTAAAAAAATAAATATTTAACACACCGTAGTTCGAGAACTAAGACGTTTAGGACATAGGTTTATATAAAGTTTTTTTCTTATTTTCTGTTGTAGAATAGCCCCGTAAAGTTTGTCTGTTGAGTTACTGGACACCCTATATGTATGTAGGTAATTTGATTGAAATTGATGAAAATTTTGATGTCTATTGGTGCCTAAACGGTGACGTTTATCGACTTTAATAAAGAGTACCTTACTTTTTAAGTTTTCAATTGTCTATAAAATGGCGCCCTTAGCTTTGCGATATCTGTCAAAATAAAAAGTTCGGATGTAAATAAATTTTAAGTTTTAGGTAAAATGCCCTCTGGCGGTATTTAAAAAAGTACTTTTGTCTTAAAATTTTAGAATCTGCAAAGCTCGATTTGTCTGCCAAATATTAGCTGGATTAGTTAAAAATAAATGCAATATGGCGAAAAACCAAAATAAAAATTGATCTTTGACGGCTTGTAACTCGAAAACGAATGAGATTTTGAAAAAATTTATATAAAGCTCCACCCTTATTTTGTCAAGTAGAATCAACCCTTAAGTTTTGTGATCGATTTTTGAATCACCCTGTATATAAATACACCTCCACCGGCACAAAAAAAGTGGAAAGTGCATTTGACCAAAACGACTTATCGTGAAGGTATTACAACTCACTGAATCCGATTTCAAGGTCTATTTACCCATACACCTCCAAAATATCGAAAAAACTTAATCACGATCAGTTTTAGTGCACCCAATCACGTAGGAATGCATATGAATTTTGATTTTGAATAATAAGTTACATTTTACCTTCCTGGGGGGAGTTGAACGGTTATAATTTATTTTTATAATCATATTATATCGATTAAGCACTTCAAAATACCAAGAACTAGTGGGGTCTACCCTCTGAGTCTTGACTTATTTTTTGTTGGCTTGTGTTATCAATAATATCTTGACAACTAAAACAATATTATATTCCTTGTTTAGTTGCCACCCCAATAAACAAATTAAATATACAAGGCAGGAAAGAAATAAAATGGTTTGTGGTATTTGTATTGTTTTATATTTATTTTCTTTACACACAGTAATTATTTCCCACCAAAATCATGAATGTAAAAAATATGAACCAAGTTCAATACTAAATTTACGCTTGGCTGTTGGTTTCGCTGCGAAAAGAATGAAGATCAAAATTAGTGGCAAAAATCAAAATTTATATGAGATCCTAAAGTAGGTAAGAGTTGACTTGGGCCAGTTTTTATCACAATTAAAAAAATATTTAAATAAGTTGAGTAACTTAATAATATGACTAATGTAATGAAAACTGTCCAAGTCAATTAAAACCTACTTTAAGATCTCATACATATTTGGATTTTGTACAGAGTTTGGTACTCATTAAGATCTCCATTCTTTTTGAGGCCAAGCCCAGAGCAAAGCAGAATTTTAGTATCGAACCTGGTTCACCTTTTTACATTTTTGTTTTGGTTTTATTATTTATATTAAATGGCAGGCTGTAGCTATTCTATGTATTTTACGAAGGTTGTGATCGTATAATAAAATTAAAAATCCTAATTTTTAAATATCTTACTTTACTTCATGTTTTAACACAATAAGGAAACGTATTCACAAAAAAATGAAAGGAAAACCTATTAATATAAAAACATATATATTTTTTTAACAAAACAATTTGCTGCGAAAATTTAAGTCACGTAGTGCTCCTTTAATTTTTTAAATTGAGCTTTTTCTAAAACTCCCTGAACCGTTATATTCACGTTAAAACACTTTCACAGTCACTTAAATATGTTAATTTTTGTAATAATTCAAATGCTTTACTACATATCGATTTTCTAAGTTCTCTTTAAGAATTCATTTTGGACCCAAATGATAAGATTAGGAAGTAAGTGAAATTTAAATTTAACCTGCCCAAAAGTTAATTAATAATTAATAATACGGAGTGTTACCTAATTGCGGTAAAAAATTTAAGGTCGTATTTCTGGGCAAATTTTATAAAAAAAGTTCATATAAACATACGTCCAAAAATGGTTTGTTTACAAGATACAGAGTGTTAAACTTTAAAAAGATAATCGGTGTCATCCCACCCAGGTCCAACGATCGCCCCCTAGGTGGTGCACTGCAGCCTGAAGGTTTATTGTACCTTGACCCCTACTCCTTCTCATTCACACACCATTCATTCCATAACTTGGATGGTTGTTGCTCGGTCCGCATCCCCGAGCAGAACACCGTGTGCCGTTGCCCAAAACACCGCTGTTGCCGGACACCCATCCAAATTATGGGCGCGCATTCCACTGCTTAACTCCGGAGATCGACGCTTGCCGATACAACCGAAGCAGCCACAAGCGCGCCCACAATAGGAAGTTAGTTAAGCCCTTAAATAATTTTAATTAGTTTCAACAGTGGCGGTCTCAGCTAATATAATTAACAAAAAAATGTACGCCATTGACTTTTTAGCAACCTTTATATTTTTTTTTTCGGATAACACACCTAAAAATGCAGCCTTTTTTTAATTTTTACGTGGCTTGCTTAGTTTTCCAGAAAAAAAAATATAATCCGCCAAACTGCATATTCCTGGACCATACAAGGAACATTAGGACATTTTTTTAAATTAATATGTATATATGGGATAATGTTATAACTTTTTAGTAGCAATTATGTAACAGCAACAAAAAATACCTAATTAAATACCGTTTAAATCTAGTAAATTTTACTAAAAAAGTGTTTTAAAATTTGTTAGGTTTTTTTTAAAGTTGAACACCCTGTATCCAGAGAACAAAAATTTGAGGACCCATGTTTGTATGAAAAAATGGCTTAAAAATAAGCCTTAATTTTTTTTTTGGGTAAGACCCTGTATAAATTTTATTCATGAACAGTCACAAAGAAAAAAATTAATGACATCACTAAATGGTATCAAAGTTGAACACAAAATTGAATTACAAAGATTTTTAGTAAAAGAACACTTATCAACAAATTAAAAAATGGGTATTAGTATACTGGATGGCAGTAGAAAAAAGTTTGAATTATTCCTTTTTTTACCACATATATTTTGAGCTAGTAAATATCTAAGGTAATTTAATTTAATTTATGCTTTCGTTACTTTTAGATGGTCTTTTTAATATGACCGTCGCTTTTCGAATAAAAAGACCCCTATAGATAGGTCGAAAATTTAAAATAATAAACTGTAGGTACCATTTAAATGTGTAGTTACAATACACCAGGGTATAAACGGTCACGCAAAACAGTCACATTTGTATAAAAGTCAATGCTAGAGCGTAAATATGGTTGTGTGTATTACAACATAAATACATTGCATTTTTAAGCAAATCTGACAGTTTTATATGACCGTCTGTATCCTGGTATTAAATCTTGTAGATGTTCGTCGATGAGTCTGCTTTGGAATTTATCTATACTAATATTATAAAGAGGTAAAGTTTTTAACTTCGTATGTGTAGTTAATAGCATATACCCCACATTTAGATCTGCATTGGCAGGAAGCATTTTTGATTTTTAAGACCCCGCGCAGTAAACAAATCGAGGTTGGACAAACATGCGCACTGGGAGAATACAACACCGGCACACCGTACCATCCGTCCGCGTTCTAATTATGATCCTACCGTGGGAACTCTGAACGCAAAACCCAGACAAGGCGTCGTAAAATCTTTCCGATAATGCGGATAGTCTGTTTAGCGCTCGCGCATTCACCTCCGGGATGACTGGTACCCAAGCGCACCAACACATTTTTTCGCCCATGAAAAGTAACTTTTGTTTCGCGCAGGTAATACCAAGAGCAATTCATTGAGATCAGTTGTTGGTAGCCGCTAATCTTCGAAAGTACTGAAGCGAACATAAAAATTCTTGTACAATCAGAAAGTTACACTATTTTACACTATATTTCATTATGATTAAACAAAAAGTTTAAATTTTAACAATCAACGAAGTGGACACCGGTCGGCTATCTTGGATAAACTATAACTTTGTTAGAGCTAATATTCGACAATACTAAACTGATCATAAAACTCTTTTACAATTAGAAAGCTAGTGATTAAACAGAAATTTTAGAAAAAAATAATGATATATGCATATAATAATTTAAAGGGGTTAAGTTTTTAACTTCCTGTATATGCTCTGGTTGTCCAGTGGTAGAATGCTCGCCTGTAACGCGAACGATTCTTTGCAAAAACAGATTATTTTTTTAAATATAAAAATAGGTAAAAACAAAAAGCAACGAATTTACTTATTTTTAGTAGATTTTTTCTTTGATATTTATTTATACTAATATTATAAATAAAGAGGTAAAGTTTGTAACTTTGATTGTTTGTTTGTAAGTGCTAATTTTCGCACTATATATACTGAAATGATATGAAAATTGTTTTACAATCAAAAAGCTACACTATTTAGGAATACTATTGGCTATATTTTATTATGATTAAACAAAAATATAATTAACGCCCAAAGAAGTGGTCACGAGTCGGCTAGTGTTTAATAAAGTTCATCATCGAATGTTACTTTCACTAACATAATATGTTGACCTACACAAATTAAGAAGTTTAAAGATGATTTTTATATTCGGGTATTTATTATGACAAACCTAGTTTAGCCAAAACTTTTGACAAAGAAATTCCTGTTTTTGGTGTTTTAAATTTGTCTTTCATCTACTCCTCGCACTCGCCTTCACTCGACTCACACCACGATAACTGACGATTTTAGGCTTTGCGCTATTTCGTTGGCGGGTCGGATCCGGACCGCGGTCCGCCAGTTGGTGACCCCTGCTTTAGACCATGTGGTTTTAAGACTTAAATACGCGATTGAGGTATTTCGTGATTATTCATAATTTCTCTATGATTCTTAGTTTGGCAACATAGTAATTACATCTTTTTTGTTATCTTTTTAGGTCGTTGGTTTAAACTTAAGGTAAATTTTATTTGGCTAAAATAAAAAAAAATAAAAATAAAAATACGTACGTAAAATTGTATGTTTTATTTTTTACTATTCTAAAAATTTATTTAGCAAGTAATCTCCACATAGCCTTAATTATTTAATTTTATTAAGTTTACTTTTTTAAAAAATACCTAGATTTCAATAACAAACTAATATTTAAAAAAATCAAAGTTCTGTATTTGTTCGATTTTAACTTAATAAACTGAAACATAAAGAACGCAGTTTTTAATATAAAATAATATTAAAGAGTATGTTACAATTTTTACTGTGTTTTATATTATTGTAAAAAAAATTAAATTATATTTAATAATAAAACATTTCATATAGGTACTTTAATTACAAAAACTTTTTTAACATAAACAGAAAAGGGGCAATAAAAATTGTATCATACTTTTAAAAATTGTGTTTTGAAGAAGAAAGGGGGCCCCCGTTTTATGCCACATCCTTTGTAACCGAATTATTTTCTTACCTAAACACACCTAAATGCAAATATGGACATTAATTAATGATATCCCCCCTTTGTGCCCTGCTGAAATATGTCTAATACGGATTGCCAATAATTTAAGTACATAGGTTTAAATATTAATTAAATTAAAAATATAATTAACATAAAAAGTCATTTTATATCAGTAGAATTTAAAAATAATATAATTTCAACAAAAATGTGTTTTTTTATATTTTTATGCTTCTGAATACAAGAGACAGACAACCCTAGAAAATTATTAATATTCTGAAAAAATGTAAAATAAGCCTTTTATTTGAATAAGAAAGGTATTTTGTGGTCACATAAATAAAAACCAATTTAAAAAAGCAAATTGTAGTGTAAGTACCTTTGAAAGCCATTTCTTATTTTATTATTTAAAAACCTTTCTTCTTAGTTACTGTTTTTTAATAAATTAAATATACCCGTAATTTAATTTAAACTGTTTATGGCAAGTATATCCTCTTACACAATCTGTTGCGATTTTTGGTTCTACGAAGCTACTAATCTAATTAGATTCAATCTGTCTTTAAGTACTAAAGTTCAGTTAAAATTTAATTTAACTTACGATTTAAAGCAAATATTGTTTGAAATGAAGTGCTTCTTGCCTGCATCCTAACTTCAAACTGGGAGATTAAATTTATGACGTTTTTCTTGCATCTTTACGAAGTTAGCTTTAAACAAACTTGTTTAGAAAACCTAAACTAATTTGTCGAAACTTTTAAATTAAGCTTTGCTTTTTAGTTATATAAATTTTTATGTAAACATTTAATAAAATTTAAAAGTAACAATATTTAATTAATTAAAATTTAAAAACAAAATAATGAAAGCCGGTTTTAAATCGAAAGTAATTTTTTAATTTAAAATAAAATAAACTAAGAGTTAAATATTGTATTAGATATAAAAAGTTTTCCATGGTCCAAAACTTAAATGCAATTATTATACAATATGTCCCAGGATAGGTGTTACAAGAGGACAAATGGACCAAAAAATTTGGAATTTTTAAACACGCCCTTTGGGGAAAACTGGTCGCATGATCCAAAATTAATTAATACAACATTTTACTTCGATTGATAATATACAAAGCGAGTTATAACTAACAATGTTAAAAATGACCAAGAGTACTTTTTTTTTAAATGAGACAAATTTTCATAAATAAATGTTGTAGAGAATTAAATTTTATGTCAAAATTTAAAGTTACATAATTAAAGTCAAAAAAATATTTTTGTAAATTTTTTACATTATGCATTAATAGTTTTTAAATACTTGGGTTAAGGTTGCGAATTTAAAAAAAAATATTTAAAATTAATATATTTTCTTTAATATTTTGCTCCCTCGTGCTCATTATTTACGTTGTAACGCGCAAAGTAAAAAATTGACAATTACAATTTTTCTACTCTCATGCTTTAACTTCAAATTTTGACATAAAATTTAGTTTCCTACAACATATACTTATACAATTTAGTTTTATTTAAAAAAATAAAAGTAGTGAAATCCTGGTCATTTTTTAATATTATAAGTTATAACTTGCCCTGTATAATAGCAATTGAAGTAAAATTTTGTATTAATTAGTTTTGGGGCATGCGACCACTTTTCCCAAAAATTCGTTTTAAAATTCCAAAATTTTCGGTCCATTTGTCCTCTTGTAACATATATCCTGGGACACACTGTATATCAAATTGTAACAGTAATGTGCGAGTTTTTGCAAATATCTAAAATTGTTATGAAAAAAAAATAAAATAAAAACCCTTTTTATAAATATTTTTAAATTGAATAACGATGAAAAATTAAAATTTGGGTTTGTACATTGGTGCAATAAATTTAATAATTATTATAAATTTTATAAAATAATTTTAAATAATCTTTTCAAATTTATTGTTATTACAACAAGAGCAATGCACTATCATTTAATATTAGAAAAATACAAGCACTTTACTCTTGAGCCAAAATTAACTTTTTGGCCAAACCCCGTAAAAAGTTTTTTAATTCAATATTTAATTGTTTTAGGTTTTAGACCATGCAAAACTTAATATAAAAATATTTTTTTCGTAAAACTAATAATAAAAAAATTTCCCATATGACGCCAACTTATGTAGGCACACTGTATAAATTGTAATATATTTATTTGTTATAAAAAAATATGACAGCTAAGTAAAATTATACCTAAGTGTTATTAAAACGGCTGCTACAATTAAAAAAATATTTTTTTTAAGAATATCAGTTTTTATGCCGGATCCTCCCATTAGGCCAAGACCGACATACTCTGGCCAAGGCCATCGTGTGGACGGTAAGTTCGTCTTGTTCTGCCCTTATTGAATAAAGTTTGCTCGAGTTTGCTGCTGTGTCGGTAAAGCGACACGAATCAAAGGGAATTCGTTGCTGTTTTTCGGAAGCGAAGTCTTGTCTTTACGTCCACATGTTAGTTGTTATGGTTAGCCAAATATTTCGACAAATTCTTCGGCCGCAATATCGCCATTAACGGCATTAAATCTGTCCTCATTTTTTATCTCATGCGCATAAGAATTATTTTAATTCTTATGCGTAAGAAAACATTTGCTTTTTTCTATGTTCGGTTTGACCCTATCAGGTCATGGTCAAGGTCATTTTAAGGTGAATCACAGTACAAAAAAAAGTTGAAGGTCCGAAGGACTAGACCATAATATCTTTTGTTTTTTGGGGTCGCTTAATCCAAATTTACGATCGGTTTGACCCCGTCAAGTCATTGTTAAGGTCATTTTAAGGTCAAATCATTAAAATTCATTGAAAATAAACAACAATAGCCATTATGTTTCTGGAGTCCAAATCTGGGGTCAGTTAAAAGGTCATTTCCAAGGTCATTTTAAGGTCAGCGATTCAATAAACTTTAAGATATAATAAATGCTGTCTATTTTCGATATCTTTTGAAGAATTGGTATGACCTTGATCTTAACTTCATGAGGTAAATTTAACCACGGATTCAAATTGAGCGACCACAAAAACATAAAGACGAGGTCCGTTTTCTAACAAATTTTGATGATTTGACCTTGAGGTAACCTTGAAATTGACCCGATGGGTTCAAGAGGTCAATTTGACTTTAGATTCTAAGAACATAAAAATACCTCGATTGTGGTCTTTTTTAAATCAAATATGGTGATTTAAACTTGAAATGACTTTGAAATTGATCCGATGGGTTTAAGAGGTCAATTTGACCTCAGATTCTAAAAACATAAAAATGCCTCGATTGTGGTCTTTTTTAATGAAATTTGGTGATTAACACCTAAAGTGACCTTAAACATGACATGATGGGGTTAAAATGCCCTCGGATTCGGATTCAGTGACTCCAAAAACCTATAGATACCACGATTGCCGTCTATTTTCGATAAATATAGATGATTTGGCCTTGACCCTGACATGATGGAATAAGCTGCGGAAACTTTTCTTTGTGTGGCTGTGTTATTAAAAAACAAAGAACATACCTAAATTCTGAGCCTAAATAAAAGATTTAATGCAAAACAAAAACCATTTTTTGTTACCGAATTTGTTAAGTGTTTTGTACTTTGTAGAGACTAAACTAGCGAAAAGGTTATAATGACATTTGTTATGTCTTGTAGGAGTGAACTATAAGTCGTGGTTGTGTGTAAGTTTATATTTATGCAATGAAACTATCAATTACAACGATCAATCAGAACTTACTAGAACTAGCTAAGTAGCAAAATGCGTGTAAGTTATTTTGTTTAAATACAGCAAACGAAGTTTGTTATTTTAAATTTGCTGGATATGTCGGTATGTATTAAAAAGCATATAAGAATAATTTTAGATTAAAAAAAACGTTAAAGAGTAAAAATGGCCACTTTTGTTAGTTGTTTTGCTCTAAGGCGACAATTATATTTTTGGCTTTTTTTATAATCAGAGTAGCTTTCCAGTGACAAAATTTTTTTGCGTCATGCTCCAGGGCTTAAAGCTCTTGAACTGCTATAAAAAGCTAGTCACTGGGACACATCCTTACCCAAGAAAAGAGAGATAACTTTCGTGATTTTTAACCTTTTTGGCTTTATATTAATAATCCATTTTCAATGTCTAATTTCATTTTAAACAAATAATTTTAAAAAATCCACCCTTAACCATAAAAACACGTTTGAAACCCAAATACCAAAAGAGGGGCTGGTGCATGAGGAGCAAGGGAAAAGTAAAACGGAGTAGTTCAGGTGCATAACACTTTCCGTCACTGGAGTACCGGTTAGCGACTCGTGCCTGTTTTAGCAAAACACTTTTTTGTTGGTTGATTTATGTAATTAAAAACCTTTTTTTTTATATTTGTCATTATAAAATTAAACAAAGTTTTACAATAACTTTAATTTTTTTTTGTCAAAACCTTTCGTACAATAAAATTGTTTTATCATTTTTTCCATTGTATACTGTTTGTAAAATTACCTATTTATTTAATGTCTTTGGTTACCGCAAATTACTTTTATTTTAAATCTGGTAAAATAAATTTTAACAAATGATTTGCATAAACTTACTTTAAAAGCCCTGTGCAGTGGATTAAATTCAGCAGAAAAAAAAATTTTATGTAATTTTTTAAAGAAAATTTTAATTTTAATTTTGTTTTATTTGTAAAAATTGTAGGTTTTTAGGAAAACATATTTCTCGTGGTTTTTGTACTTCGAAACACTTTAAAAAAGCTTTTATGGGATCCTCAAGAATTCAGTTTAATTTCAACACCTTTTAAAGGGCTTTAAGGTTTCTTTATAAGGGGCCCTTTTTGAGTATGTCTATATGTAGGTAAGTTGCTTAAATATAACTAAAACGGACAATTCGTTTTAATTTTGTCCAGATAAAAAAAAACACAAAAGATTTATTTAATATTTAGAGAAAAACATACTACGTTTAAAAAAGTAAAACACTTTTAATATACAGGGTGTTAAAAATTCGAGGGGCACCATTAGAATCTCGGGAACGGTGAGGGATACAGAGTTGGGTTAAATTAGGGCAAAGTTGTGCATTTTTGTGCTAAACAATATTTTGTTTTGAAAAAATTTAAAATCTAAAAATGTTTATTGGTTCCGGAATTATCCGGAAAAAAACACGAATTTAGCATTTTTTTTCTTACTTCATTTTAAGAGATATTTTAAAACAAACGATACATTAGCATGGCTACTTTTTCTGTTTTGGTAACATGATGTCACTAAATTAAGGATCCGACATTTCGTCTTCAAGCCACCATTATTAACTTTCTTTATTAGGCGAAATATTTGGTTTTGAACCTATAAAACTCGTATTTTAATTCTAAATCCAACAATATATCACACTTTTATTTTTGCAACGTTTTGAACCAAATCACCATAATTTACTATTTTCCCATTAAAAATTATGTTTTTGTTTTAAACAATCTTCAAAATTTTAATTTATATTAAAGGTAAGTGTGCATTATTTTTTTTTGTGACTACTTAATATTATTCGTTTCATTTACGTTATTTATAAGTTAACTAGCAAGCTTCAAGAACTAAGATAATGTATATACATTTACTTATACGTAATAAAATAATGCATTTAATTTAATAAAAAACACCTCTATTAACTTTAACGTGGCCTGTTATAAAAAATAAATCCATCCTTATCTTTAAACGGGAATTTTCCTTAATATTTGAAGGAAAATACTTATTTGTAATAGCAAAATGTTGAATGAGTAGGGAGAGATAGGGGGTTTACTGACCTCCGTCCCCCGGGGGAGCTTATTATCTCAAAATCTCTGACGTCATTCGAAATTTAGGAATCTTGCGCAACGCGTTATTTAGGGCGTGGTCCCTACTATCTGTCAAACCATAAATGTCATCTGTCACCTGTCAAATGTCACCTGTCACCTGTCATATGTCAAAAATCACGTGACTAGGAAAATGGCCGCCATGCGTAGGATACTTGCGCAATGGTCATAAATTGATTTGCGCAAACGCGAAAATTCCAAGTCATACCGTTCGGGCGCTATCGACTAAAATCGTTATTTAACCTTGATGATGAGTCATTGGCGCGCGGTTTAAATTTTTTAAAAATAGTGTAACGTCATACCTATCGAATAGCGAAAACCGCATGACGCCATCTTTAGCCATAAGGGCGCTACAGCTGTTTAAAATATGGTGAGAGACACCAACCAGCGATTAGGACGGTAACCCTATAGCAAAATTAACCATAGCGGCCTTATTATTAAACTTAGAATAATGAAACTTGAACAAAGAATAGTTGCTAACGACAAATAATTTCAAGGTCAAACTTGTCACATGATAATCCTAAAATTCTAAGAATTACGGGCCCCGGCACCCCGCGCCCCCTGCTTAAGCCATCGGTTTAAGCGGAGGGCGTAGCGCGCACAGTGACGTCTTAAATAATAATTAAATTCTAAATAATAAAAAAGGCCTTAACCAATCAGAGAGCCGTATTTTTTCTTAAGCCATTATTTTTAACCAATCAGAGAGCAGTTTACCCTAATAGATGGTTTCTGAACGTACCCCTTGTAATTTCAAGGCCAAAGCATACGTCAACAATAACAAAGATAGCTGCAGTTAGATAATAAACGGTAAAAACAGTGGTAACTAAATAAAAAGTAGTGTTTGTAGTAAAGCATTTATTATAAAATAAAAATACATACATTGTTGTCATATTCCTAAATAATTCTTAGAATAATACCTTATAAAATAAATAGCAGTGTTTACAGTAAAGAAATTATTTTTAAATTAAAAAATACATTGTTGCCATATTGCTAAATAATTCTTAGAATAATACCTTATAAAATAGGATATTTAATTATAAACTCAACATGTATTTTGGTACGTGTTCGTAATTTATCTCCTAAAAATAAAATATAATCATTTAAATTTAACTTCTGGTGTAACAACTCACTTGGTTTTTCATATGCTGTTGCGTTTATATACGTTTTAACAGGTGTATCGATATTAACATATTCAATAATTCCACTTGTAATGGGAAACCTGTAGTAATCAAATTTTGTGCCATTTATAAAAAGATGTTTTGACAAACCCTTTTCGCAAACCAACATAATATTCATGTAGCCATACAAGTTGTTTTCGGGCTTATCCTTTACACCATCTTCTGTTTTAAGCTTTTTGCTAAATGATACGGATGAGTTAAATTACGTCCGAATTTGTCGAGAGTCATCTTGAAACTGATGTTATGTTACTAAATCAACTCTTTTTATTCAATAATATCGGCTTCCTTTAACTCTTCAATAATACTCATAATCTCATTTTGGTGGTTATTATTACCCACTTGCTTGCTAGCCATTAACAATCTTAATCTATCCACAAGCTCATTTGGATCATCCCAGTAAATATAATCAGTTTTATTATTGTTAAATATTTTATGTTGAGTATCAATTGGTAAACCATAGCCTTGAGGATTTTGTGCTCTTGTAATTCGCAACTCTTTATCGCGTTCTTTTTGTTTTCTTATTCGCTCCTCTTTTATATGTTCGAGTAATGGTTTAATTGTTAACATGTACTTGACACCTCTGTTGCCAACATGCTGTTCGTTTTCATTAAAGTTTCTCTTGCTAGCATTCGTTAGCAAAACCAATTTTGCAAATGCTCGCTCGTCTAGTGATGTAAATTTGTTTTTTAACGGATTGGTCTTGAATATAAGTTCATATAGACCAGGAGTTCCAATAAATTTTTCCCCTTTAACATAAATATCTGGACCGTTAAATTCAAGTCGAGAATCACCGAAAGTTAGATGATCAGTAGCCATATCATGTTTTAAATAGTTTCGATCGTACTCGTTTTCCGTATCTTTTATAAAACCTTCAACATATTTTCTAGGTAGCGGATCATACTGATCTAGATATTGTCGAAAGGATTCTTCCGGAATACTATCAATCTGAACAGGATTTAATTGTGGGTCGACTCTAAAGTCATCATCAAAGTAACTTTCTTCAGGTTGGTGCTCATAGATAGTTCTGTTTAAATCAGTTTCCTCTGTTTCGCCTTCTTCCATCATTTGATCATCTTCCGACGGCTCATCATCCATATATTCTTTTTCTTGTTCAGCTATATCGTCTTGTTTTTTAACGGGACTGGCAAAGTTAAGAGGAGTTCGTGCTTTCTTTATTACTGTATGAGTAAAATTTTCGCTTTGACGTCTTTTTAAGGACTTTGGTATAAATGGTTGTCTACCAGATTGAGTGTTTTGTATTGATTTGGATATTATTTTTGCCAAAGGTTTATACGTATTTTCCAATATAACAGCATTCTCATAACGATCAGCTTTTATTGAATCATATAATTTTTTTACACTACGCGAATGTTTATCAAGGAGTTGAAGAATGTTTGGATCTTCTTGCAAACTCCGCTTATCTTCTGAGCGCTGATCATCATTCGTGTCGAACTCTAGCTCGCCATTCTCACGTTGCTGCTTCTTTAAAAGCTGGAATTTTTTCGAATACTATTGGAAGCTTCAATTATTTTACGCCTCGCATCCTTGTCCAACTTGTTCAAATCCATGGTAAAGATATATTTTTAATAAATAGGATTTACTTTTGGAGCAACCCACTGCTTAAGCAAATAGCCCAGAGCCCTCTGCTTAAGCGATAACGGTCTTTATTTTCAAATACGGCACCGTTTTCTTAAATACGGCACTGTTTTCTAAAATACGGCACCGTTTTCTTAAATACGGCACTGTTTTTCTAAAATACGGCACCGTTTTCTAAAATACGGCACTGTTTTTCTAAATACGGCACTGTTTTTCTAAATACGGTACTGTTTTTCTAAATACGGCACCGTTTTTCTAAATACGGCACTTTTTTCTTAAATACGGCACCGTTTTTCTAAAATACGGCACCGTTTTCTAAAATACGGCACCGTTTTCTAAAATACGGCACTGTTTTTCTAAAATACGGCACCGTTTTCTAAAATACGGCACTGTTTTTCTAAAATACGGCACTGTTTTTCTAAATACGGCACTGTTTTTCTAAATACGGCACTGTTTTTCTTAAATACGGTACTGTTTTTCTTAAATACGGTATTATTGTTAATAATCTTTATGTAGCTCTAGACACGTGTTGCCTCAATGACGGGTGGGAACTAAATGATGGCAGTTATAGTATAACGTAACATATATAAATATACTTAACATTCTGATTCAATTCTTAGTATTGTCAAAGACTTTGTGCTGTACGGTCATGCAGAAGTTTAAGAAAAATCAATTAAGAAAAAAGCTGCTCGTAGAGGCAAGGGGATTCCCTTCGCGACCGCGTTTCAAAAAGCAAGGGAGGCATTGTACGTGGAAAAACCGCAAGATCTTTTCTCCGCTGCTGAAGTAGCTCTGAAAGCATTCAATGGGGTGGAAAAAGAAAAACCTGCAGATGTAGTACCTTTACCTGTAGTCGGCGGATTTCTACCATTTTTAATACCACTTTTTGCCGGCTTAAGCGCCGTAGGAGCACTTAGCGGCGGAATATCAGGGATCGTAAAAGCTGTTAAAGATTCTAAGGCGGCGCAAGAAAGATTAGAAGAAGAAAAGAGACACAACAAAACAATGGAATCTATTGCGATTAGCAAAACTGGTAGCGGTTTATATTTAGGACCATACAAAAACGGTTTGGGACTCTATTTAAAACCCTATAAATACAGATGACTCAAGAAATAAATTTAGTCTTACTTCAACCGTCATGCATACCTTTAGCTTGAGTGGTAATAGTTCCATCTTAGAAGCAACCTATAACCCGCCCATCTACTTGAGAGATGACACTAGTGAATACGAGCTTGGTTTAGTCAGTTTAGAAACGTTTAACGCCATACCCAACATTGATAATAGTAATAACAAATTTTATGTGGGTAATATTACTCTAGAAATCCCGATTGGATCATATGAAATAAGTGCAATAAATGATTATCTACAAGAGGCCATACAGGAAAAAATAAAGCCATCAATAATTTTAATTGTACCCTAAGCCTAAAGGGTAATGTTAATACGCTCAAGTGCGAGCTTGAATGTTCTCATACAGTTGACTTTACTAAGACAAATTCTATTGGAAAATTGTTGGGATTTCATAATATTTTGCTAAAGCCCAACGTTAAACATGTATCGCAAACACCTGTAAATATTCTGAAAATTAACGTGATTAAAATCGAGTGTAATATCGTTACTGGCGCATATCACAATAATATGCTTGTTCATACAATACATGAATTTTCGCCATCAGTACCAGCTGGTTTCAAAATTATAGAAATTCCTCAAAATGTGCTTTATATGCCTGTATCCACCAAAATTATCAGCAACATTAAATTAAAACTGGTTGATCAAGATGGTGAATTGGTTGACTTTAGAGGAGAAGTTATTACTATTAGATTACATTTGAGAAAGTCTTTATAAATAACTACTTTGTGATATGTGTGTCAGTATACTGCAGAACGTTGTGCAGAGCACACGTGTTATGGTTGTGAAATATAACGCCAAGAAAATTGTCAATTTTAACCAGCTTTGGAACACTAAAAAGAGCTTAACAGAAGAAAATATAAGATTTCTTGCATCCATAGGGCTTCTTGTTAAAAACTTAGAAAATGAGCATTTTAAACGTGACAGATTCGCTAAACTTTGATAACTCTATTACAAAAATAGAAAGGCATAGCCATTTACCGTACTCCAGCTCTTTCAAAAATAATGATGAAATTCGAATACCGGTGCAACAAACTGATATATACACCCTACCTTGGGCAAGTCATATTTATTTGGAAGGACGACTTTTAAAAGGGTCCGATGGAAGAGTTTCAGACACTGCTAAACTTGTAAACAACTTTGTGGGACACCTCTTTGAAGAAATTCGTCTTGAAATTGGCGGAAAAGTTATTGATTCGACTAGATATCCTGGAATAGCAGCAACAATGAAAGGTTATGTCTCTTACAATGGTAATGAGTTAATTAAATATAAAAACGCTGGTTGGAGTATTGAAGATGATTTTACCTGGGACGGGATGGGCTCAAACGGAACTTTTAATGTTTGTGTTCCACTAAGGACATTACTAGGATTCGCTGAAGATTTTCAAAAGATACTTATAAATGTTAAGCATGAACTAATATTGTTAAGAAGTTCTTCCGATAAAAATGCCGTTATTAACACTACCGATGGAGAAAATGTACAAGCTATTATTGATAAAATTGTTTGGAGGCTACCACATATTACAGTATCCGATGCTGAGCGACTAGAACTTTTACAGATTGTTGGAAGTGGAACTGAATTGGATATCGGTTTTAGAAGCTGGGAACTCACAGAACATCCTTCAATACCGATTGGAAAACACCTTACATGGACCATTAAAACTTCTGTGCAGGTGGAAAGACCAAGATGGATAATTTTAGGTTTTCAAACAGATCGAAAGGATAACCACAAGAAAAATTGTAGCTTATTTGATCATTGTGATGTATCAAATGCAAAGCTTTATTTAAATTCTGAATTTTATCCATATGATAATTTAAATTTGGAAATTTCAAGAGGTATAATAGCTACTCTCTATGAAATGTACTCAGAATTTCAAGAAAGCTACTACGAAAAAGAAAACGAACCACTTTTAACTCCTAAAAATTTAAAAACAATGCATCCTTAATTGTAATTGATTGTTCAAGACAAAATGAAATCCTTAATTCTGGCATTATTGATGTAAGGTTAGAGATTGAAACAAAAGAAAACTTTCCTGCAAACACAAATGCTTACTGTTTAATTATTCATGACAAACTTGTAAAATATTCACCATTAACAGGGTCTGTGAGAAGAGTTTAAATAACCGTAATAATACATTATTCTAAGAATTATTTAGCAATATGGCAACAATGTATTTTTTAATTTAAAAATAATTTCTTTACTGTAAACACTGCTATTTATTTTATAAGGTATTATTCTAAGAATTATTTAGAAATATGACAACAATGTATGTATTTTTTATTTTATAATAAATGCTTTACTACAAACTACTTTTTATTTAGTTACCACTGTTTTACTTATTCTAACTGCAGCTATCTTTGTTATTGTTGACGTATGCTTTGGCCTTGAAATTACAAGGGGTACGTTCAGAAACCATCTATTAGGGTAAACTGCTCTCTGATTGGTTAAAAATAATGGCTTAAGAAAAAATACGGCTCTCTGATTGGTTAAGGCCTTTTTATTATTTAGAATTTAATTATTATTTAAGACGTCACTGTGCGCGCTACGCCCTCCGCTTAAACCGATGGCTTAAGCAGGGGGCGCGGAGTGCCGGGGCCCGTAATTCTTAGAATTTTAGGATTATCATGTGACAAGTTTGACCTTGAAATTATTTGTCGTTAGCAACTATTCTTTGTTCAAGTTTCATTATTCTAAGTTTAATAATAAGGCCGCTATGGTTAATTTTGCTATAGGGTTACCGTCCTAATCGCTGGTTGGTGTCTCTCACCATAATTTAAACAGCTGTAGCGCCCTTATGGCTAAAGATGGCGTCATGCGGTTTTCGCTATTCGATAGGTATGACGTTACACTATTTTTAAAAATTTAAACCGCGCGCCAATGACTCATCATCAAGGTTAAATAACGATTTTAGTCGATAGCGCCCGAACGGTATGACTTGGAATTTTCGCGTTTGCGCAAATCAATTTATGACCATTGCGCAAGTATCCTACGCATGGCGGCCATTTTCCTAGTCACGCGATTTTTGACATATGACAGGTGACAGGTGACATTTGACAGGTGACAGATGACATTTATGGTTTGACAGATAGTAGGGACCACGCCCTAAATAACGCGTTGCGCAAGATTCCTAAATTTCGAATGACGTCAGAGATTTTGAGATAATAAGCTCCCCGGGGGACGGAGGTCAGTAAACCCCTATCTCTCCCTACTTGAATGAATAGTTTTTAACTTCGCCAAAAGGAAAGTGTGATATATCGTTAGTTTTAAAATTGAAATATCGTTGGATTTAAAATTAAAATACGAACTAATTGAGTTTGAAACCAAATATTATTTTAAATAAATTAGGTTGATGATGGTGGCTTTAAGACAAAATTTCAGAACTTAGATTTAGTGAAAACATGTTAAAAACAGTTAACAACAACATCTATATATATATATATATATATATATATATATATATATATATATATATATATATATATATATATATATATATATATATAGATGTTGTTAACTGTTTTATAACATGTTTTCACTAACTAACTAATATATATATATATATATATATATATATATATATATATATATATATATATATATATATATATATAGATGTTGTTAACTGTTTTTTGGTTTCAAACTCAATTAGTTCGTATTTTAATTTTAAATCCAACGATATTTTAATTCTAAAACTAACGATATATCACACTTTCCTTTTGGCGAAGTTTTAAACCAAAAAACTATTCATTCAACATTAAAACATATATGTACAGTTATTATTTCGGGAGTATATTCGTTGGTCGTTTGTATTCCTTGCAGAACTTCAGTCAATCATGTGACATCAGTTAGATAGCATTGAAAATGCCAAGTGTGATCTTGGCGAAACGTCTGCGAAGTTCCGCAAGCAATACAAACGACCAACGGATATACTCCCGGAATGATAACTCTACACATTCATCTATCCGTGAAACTCTACGAACCAACATATATATTTATAATTATTTATTTATTTTTCTTGGGTATAGGTTTTTTTGTTAATAATTAAAACTACTTCATTACATAGCTTACATCTGACGTTTCGCCCAGCGTAGTGAGCTTTTTCAAAAATATATATTGCGTTCAGGCAACAACCTACAAACAATTACAAAAATTACTATTTTTTTATCACAAATGAAAATAATACATAACAACACAAAAAAAACTTTACATAACACTAATTTTACAGAGACACTATGCTATTCACCACGACTCGATACAGCCTCACTGAGGAGTTCCTGTAAGGCAGGCGAAACCGGTCTGGGGAGAGAGTCGTGGTGGATAGCATAGAAAAGCAGGACGTTTTCTTTTAACTGTCTTTAAAGGGAGTAAAATATTTTGTATTATACACCAAGACAGTAGGGAATTTTTCCTTTTGCTTTAACATATATACAGGGTGGCGCAGCTCATACGCCTCGGTCTGTGTTACGAAAACGGTGTAATATTTTAAAATTATTTTTTTATAGGCATATGCAGGTGCATTGAGAGCATAATTTAAAATTATTATGAATTATACAGGGTGCTCAAAAAAAGATACATATCAAAGTTAGGTTTTTTTAAATGGAACACCCTGTATATTAGTTCAATTTTTGGATTGTGATAACAAAAATAAGGTAAGTTTTATTAGCGATCCCTATACCAAAAATGAAAGGTTTTTGAGATAATTAGGATTTTTCAAAAATACACAATAAAAACAATATTTTAATAAAACTTACCCAACTTATGGTTTACTCCGTATAGTATGTAATAATGGTAAAAACACATTGTAGTATTAACTTAATTTAATTTGGTCCGTAAAAATTATACAGGGTGATTAAAAATTAACATATATTTTTGTATACTTTTGAGTGCAAATAACTCGCCTATTTTAAATGGAATACCCTGTGTAATTTTGGTTGGTCCGAAGCAGAAATTATTTCCCTATAAAACTTTTTTAAGGTTATTTACTCTTAAACCTAATATTTTTTAGTTATTTTCTGTTTTATAACTTTGTGCTCCAAAAACCTAATTGTTTTATAAAAATCAAGGAGGCTAGACGTAGCTCTGACATTATTTTAGCTTGTGTGGTAAAAATATTTTTTTCTTTGTACAACACTAATATCACCTTCCGATATTATTTTAATAAAATTTATATTAGACATTTTATACCTAACTTTTATAATGTTCGGTAACAATCGGTTTTGTATTTAAAGAACATTAATTTAAAATATCCATTAGTCTAGTGGCCTGCGATGCACGATGGTTTAAAATATAGGTGCATCATTGCAATTTCATTTACTATTACTTACTTTAGAAAAGGGCCTAAATATTAATATTTTTCTATGCTATTACTATTTATTTTTAATAAAATAAAAGTAAAAATAAAAAAATTAACTAATAGAATATTAAAATTAACTAACCTAATCACTTAATAAATGTTCAAAATGACGTCCATCATTTTCGATACAAAGGCGTACTCTCTTTTCAAATGATTGCTTAACATTGGTTAGCATCTGTGGTGTTACACTATGAAAAGCTGCTCTAATTCTTTCCTTCATATCCTCAGCAGTCGTTGGCGGCATGTCATATACAACATTTTTAATGTATCCCCATAAAAAGTAATCGACACATGTTAAGTCTGGAGATCTTGCTGGCCAACTTTGTTCACCTCCTCTTCCTATCCATTTATGAGGAAAATTTGCATCCAATTCCTGTCTAACATTTGCTTGAAAATGTGCTGGAGCACCATCCAATTGCAGCCACATATTTCTTCTAATGTTAAGAGGAATATTTTCCAAAATTTCTGGCAAATTGTACCTTAGAAATTGAAGAAACATTGCGCCATTTAAGTGTCCCTCAAAAAAAAAGGACCTACAAGTCTTGTTCCCAATATTCCTCCCCACACATTAACAGACCATCTATTTTGGTGGTCCAAAGTATGAAATAAATGTGGGTTTGTTTCACTGTAATAGTGAAAATTATGCCTATTTACATGACCAGTATTATGAAATGTTGATTCATCCGTAAATAGGACATAATCAAAAAAACTTTCATTTTCCGCTATTTTATCCAAAGCCCACAAACAAAAATCAATTCGTCTATAAAAGTCCGCTTCATACAGTTCCTGATGCATTTGATAGTGATAAGGATGATATTTATATTTGTCAACTACTCTTCCGATGCTCCTTCTACTTATTCCGGTTTCTTGATTTATCTTTCGTTGACTTGTATTGGGATTTTCTATTAAAGCACCAATTATACGAAATTCGTTGTCTTCATTTCCCAAAATAATTTTTTCCCTGTTTGGTTTTGTATACGCAACACTTCCTGATGTTTTAAATACTTGAAGTAATTTTTCAAGCGAACGTCTATTTGGATGATTTCGGTTTGGAAATTTTTGAGCATAAACTCTGGATGCCAGTAAACAGTTTTCATGACACTCTCCAATTACTAAAATCATATCGACCCGTTCTTGAATAGGATAAGTTTTCATTTTTTTATAAAGGTAACAAATAATTATTAGAAAAGATAAAAATTTACCAGTTCTGACAACTATTAGGGGCTGTGTCAAGATTAAACAAATGAAATTGCAATGACGCACCTATATTTTAATCCATCGCAGCCTACTTGTCTAATGAAAATTTTTAAAGAATGTTTCTTACTTACACAAAAAACGATTTTAACCAAAAAAAAAAGTTAGGAATAAAATATCTAACATAGATTGAAATATCATCGGGATTTGTTATCAGTGTATATTTTTACTAAGTAAGCTAAAATAGTGTCAAAGCTTAGTCTAGCCTGCTTGATTTTTATAGAACAATTGAGATACTTGAGCACAAAGTTATAAAGGAGGAAATAACTAAAAAATATTAGTTTTAAGGGTAAACAACCTTAATAAAGTTTTATAGAGAAATATTTTCTGCGTCAGACTAACTGAAAATATACAGGGTATTCCATTTGAAATAAGCGAGTTATTTGCACTCAAAAGTATACAAAAATATATGTTAATTTTTAAACACCCTGTATAATTTTTAACGACCAATTTAAATTAAGTTAATACTACAATGTGTTTTTTACCATTGTAACATACTATACGGAGTAAACCATAAGTTGGGTAAATTTTATTAAAATATTGTTTTTATTGTGTATTTTTGAAAAATCCTAATTATCTCAAAAACCTTTCATTTTTGATATAGGGATCGCTAATAAAACTTACCTTATTTTTGTTACCACAATCCAAAAATTGACTAATATACAGGGTGTTCCATTTAAAAAACCTAACTTTGATATGTATCTTTTTTTTGAGCACCCTGTATAATTCATAATAATTTTAAATTATGCTCTCAATGCACCTGCATATGCCTATAAAAATAATTTTAAAATATTACACCGTTTTCGTAACACAGACCGAGGCGTATGAGCTGCGCCACCCTGTATATATATATATATATATATATATATATATATATATATATATATATATATATATATATATATATATATATATATATATATATATATATATATATATATATATATATATATATATATATATAAATATATATATTATATATTTAAATATATATATATATATATATATATATATATATATATATATATATATATAATATATATATATATATATATATATATTTTATATTATATATTATATATTTAATTTAGAAAGCGTCATTTCATAAAAAATTTAATTTTCTACAGTTTTTTATATTACTGCCTAAAAGTAATTTTTTTTAAATTGTGTTCTAACTTCTTCAATTTGGTTATGTGGGGATGATGCCATTAGGTTATCAGGTGTTATATTATTGTTTGTTTGTTTTTAAGCCGCCTAGTCTGTAGCATATTTTTTTAAAAGGTAATATTGTTTTTTATTATAGCGTTCTTGCAAACATATTTAAAATATAGTTTGTTGAAATTTTAAAATAAATTTATATTTTATTGTACCAAACGACTTAAAATAAGTTTCTTCTTTAACAATTTTTTTAAAACCTAAAACATTTTAGTGATGAGTAATGAGCATACACATACAGACATACAGTGAGTCCCAAATTGGGCCTAAATGTATTGGTAACTCGGGAACCATAAGAGATACAGTGTTGGTTAAACTAGGAAAGTTTTAGACATTTTAATTACTGAATTAAGTCTGCTTACAGATTTTATTTATCTTTAATGGATTTTAAAATAATTGAGTAAAACCAAAATGGTGCAGTTTTAACTTTTGCCTGTAGTTTGCAACTGCAACTACCAATTTTACGATTTTAACATCACTACATTATTAGAATACTTTTTTAGAAAAAAAACAATTTAAGTAAAAATATTTTTCTAACTTAATTTGTTGTTGAGATATTTACTTATATTTTTCCAGTAAAAACTGAGAGAGCCGAAAAAACGCCGAATTTTGACAACCCTGTACATAATCAATAGCATATTATTGTTGTTTATGTTTTGACATATTTTTTATTTGTATTAAAATCTTATGTAAGTCTTTTAATTGGTAATGTTCAATTTGCCGTAATTAGACGATGTCGTTGCAATTTAGCCTTGTAAATATCGGAAACGTTAAGGCAAAGCAATCTGTTGCCAATTTTCAATACAAGCTTTTGCGTCATAGGTCGGTTTGTATTTAGTAATTTATGTTTTAATTAAGAAATGTTATGGGGGTGTTGGTTATTAGACTAAAGATCGACTTTTACTGACGACATTCAGTGCGATCTAACCATTACATAGTTCGGCGATGGAAAAATGATACATTATGATGTGTGCAGTATGGTGTCCGTTATTTCCCAAATCGATTTTCTTAACGATCGCCCCCTGAACTTTTAGTTAATAGCATAAAAAATAATATTCAATAAAAAATTGTCTTAATTCCTGATTTAAACCGTGCTAAAATCAAGTTGCTTGTCTCATTTAATTATCATGGAATTCTTAGATTTTTTTTCCATAGACAAAAATAGAGAGAAAATCTTCTTTATAGATATTTTAATAAGAAATTTACCGCTCTACAAAAAAGTTTTTTACGAATTTTTGATTAAGTCACTCCTGTAAGAGTTATTAACCGTAAAACAAACGTTAAGTTAAGATTAGGTTGTCGCCATCCTTAGAAATTTACCGGCATTTTTAAATTACATAATCTGGACATTACAATACCACTACATAGCTATTTTAAAAAACTTTGGGAAAATACTACATTTGATATGTCTATTTTTTATAAATAAAACCATATGACCATTGACCATGAAAAATATGTTAAATTTCTTCAGCTCTTAGCTATAAATGGTCGAAAATAAAATGGAAACTTTATCTACTATTTTTTAGATTTGAATGGCAATTTTTCCAAAACTATAAAATATAGATACATTAAATGTAGTATTATCTTACAGCTCTTTAAAATATCTATTTAATGATATGTTCTGTAAAAAATAATAAAAATAAAAACTTACTATTAATTAGGTTTTAAAATTCACAATTTTTTTGTTGTTTTTGGTTGCCTTTGCTTGATACTGAATTATCTTCAGGAAGACTAAAAATTAACTAACTATTCACCTTTTTTGTAAAATAAACAATCAATACACCAGCAACCAGTTATCTATGTCACTATGACACTATAACCAAACAAACATGTTTTGACATTTAATGTCAAAGTTTTCAGAATCTCTTATAAAAACATAAAAATTGTGAATTTTAAAACCTAAATAATAGTAAGTTTTTATTTTTATTATTTTTATTCCATTTGTCTTGACAACGGTGGCAGATTTGCCACCAAAACGTCGATTTTTAATTATCTTTTTACTTGTTTAATTTTTTTTTTTTGGTTTTTTAGTACTTTTAATTTTATTTTGGCGTGTACCCAAATAAATACCATCCATCTATTTAATTGTTATGTAATATACGGAGTGTTTTATTTAAAAAATGCCGGTTTACCAATAAATTCTCGAGGATGGCCACAACTCAATCCTAACTCAACGTTTGACGGTAAATAACACTTAAGGGAGTGATTTAATAGAAAATTCTTAGAAAAACTTAGCACTTTTACGCCCCAGAGCATAAAAGTATTTGTGAAACAATAATAAAATTAAATAATGCCCAATTTTTTTTTATTTCTGAAAAAACAAAAATTTATTTATATAAACATATGTTAAAAGTATATTGATAACTATTTAAAACATTAAATGCTCGCAAATTTATTTTTAACTACAAAGAAGGCTTGTGTATTAATTTCAGTGGTACAAAAAATATTGTTTGCACTTCTGGCACTTTTACGCCCATAGCTGATAATACTTTTGCTGCGGGCGTAAATGTGCAATTTTACGCCTTTGGTACAAAAACTATTAAAACCGCACTAATATACAAGAACCAATAATTAAATTTACTTCAGAAAAAAAAATTTTAACTACTTATTTTTTATATTTTATTAAAAAACGATTTATACAATTTTTAAACAAAAGTTTAGCCAGGGCCGTAACGGTATCCACAAAAGAGAAAAAAGTTTTTTTTCTCTTTTGTGGATTTTTTGTTATTCCAATCATGACAATTTTAGTATTCGGATACTACTTACACTTTTTGATATTCGAATACTCGGAACGCCACTATTCAAATAGTATAAAAAATATTCGTCGAATACTTCTAGTATTTAAAGTATTCGAATACAGAATCCCGAATACTGAGCAAAATTGTATTCTACCGAATACCGAATACCAAACACACAAATGTATTCGAATACTATTCGAATACCGGCAAAATGTATTCTGAATACTATTCAGAATACTAAGTTTTCGAATACGACCCAACTCTGCTTTGGACAAGCCACGAAGGCTAAAAGCCTAAATACTAACGTACCGAGAATGTCTTAAGCGAGGTAAGAGGAGTTTGTTGACACGGGACTTAAATACTTGAAGATTTGGGGGAAGGAAAGACCTCTGCGGGCAGCAGATTCCACATTCTAGAAACTCTAGGAATAAAAGTACGAACAAAGTGGGAAGTTCAGGGCCTGTCTAGTTGGACTGTATAGGGATGCATACGCGCGGCACCACGAGTTTCCCTGGTGGGAACCGCGAGTGGGGGCAATATGTTGGACAATTCTTCAGAGCAGAAGCCATGGAGGTACCTATAAAAACGCGATAAGTCCCCCACGGCCCAACGATGGGCAAGAGAGGGAAACCTTTCTGTAAGTGAGGGATCAGTAATGAGACGAATAGGTCTTCTCTGGATGGAATTAAGAATTCTTAGGGTTGTGGGGGACGCCATGCCCCAGATATGAGAACAATATTCCAAGGAAGGTCGGATTTGGGACATATATAAAGTGTATAAATTAGAAGGAGAAAAATACTTTTTGGCTCGAAAGAGGAACTCAAGCTTTTTAAAGCAGCCGTGGCTATAGATACAATGTGTTTATGCGAGTTAAGGTTACTTTTAAATGTGACGCCCTTTGACGACTTCCCAAATATAAGTATTAAATAAAAGAGCTTTATTGGTAGACTAGAGCTCACTAAAAAAAAATCCAAGATGGCCGCCGCGACAAAATGGCAAATTACATACATTTCACAACTACCTCAATATAAAACCGTTTAATAGTTCTGGTTAGTTATGTTGAGGCATTAAATAAACTCAATAGAATAAGAAATATCAACTAAGAACAAAACTTAAAACTTAAAAATAAACTATATAAAAAAAATATGGTGAACTGTTTTATTGCACTAAAAGCTAAAAAAATAATTCGGTATGTCCTAGCTACCAGATCGCACAAATCTTTTGATCAATGTGGGGTATAAATCAGACAAATAATAAAAGCGTGTTTTTTAGCTTTTAGTACAATAAAACCGTTAACATAGAAAGTTCTTTTTTAAAATATGTTTTTTGGTTTTTAATAAGACCTTTAATTACAAACAAATATATTAGTGGCACGAAACTATTTTTAATACAGTTTAAGACAACCTGTTATTAGTGGTATCCGATCCAAGTTCACTTGCCATTAAATATGGAGGACTTTTAAAAAGGCAGTTTCGGGCCGAATTCCACTGCAAGCGTCGATGACCGAGTTGTGTTCCGTAATTTATGTTTTAATTAAGCCTGATTTAGCAGAAAACGCGGTTTTATACAATCTTATTGCTACCGTTTGCAGGAGCCAATTGGTTATTGTTTCAGTTATGAGTTTTCTTGGAAGTCATTTTGAGCTGTACGTAGTACGTTATAAATATTTTATTTAACCCTAATTGGTTAAGGGTAAGCAATCATATTTTTTAGATTGGTAAAAATTTCATTTTTCTTTTAAACTATAGGCCTTAGTCTAGCCAAAGACAATTACAGTTGGCCTAGCCCATTAAAGCCTTGTGTTGCCATATGGCAACATCAAAACCAATTATGGCAAAAGATCTAATTTTATTTGGTATTACTTATAATAACAAATAATAGGGTATACCAATAATAAAAATGTGTACTTTTTTATTTAAGCCGTTAACTCGTAGTTAAGAAAATGATTTGTGTTTTACGGACCATTTTGTTATGCCTAGATTCGATAAGTAACAAAATAATGGATGTAAAACATATGTAGGTGTTAAAAAAATAATTATATTTAGTCTACAGAGTCCAAATTTTGGAATGCTTTTGGTAGTATTATGAATTTACATTAACCTTTAAAACATAATCCAAGTAGGGTAAACTATACAGTAATTAGCAAGTTAGGAACTCACAACTATTTATGAAAAAGAAATTAGGATAGAAATGTATGTAATGAATATAGGATTGGTTATCTACATTGTGTTATCTATGAGGTGTTCATTTAAAAACTAACCACTTAAGTTATCTGCGAAAGGAGGCAGATTTGAGAAAATCGTCAAAACACGTCAAGATATTTATTGAGAAAAATGGTTAAAACAAAAAAATTGGACGGCGCTCCTTTAACCCCTTAACCTCCAGGCCACCACCCCAAATTCTTAAATGAGAAGAAGAGTCAAGTGATCGCTTTAAAGCTCTCGACAAGTTCTTTATAACCCTTATATATAAAGTCCATATCTTTATGTACTATAATATGGTGGTACTTTAAAAATAACCCAAATACCTGATTGGTATGACCATATTTCCGAAACTAATAAGGTAACATGTACTTTAGGTAGTATTTTCTTAGAGCTCTTTAAAAGATCTTTTTATTGGTAATATAGTAATACAGGGTGCTTCGTTAAAAAAATACACTTTTTATCCTACCCTGTATATTATCACTAAGTATCAACATAAAAAGATTTTTAAAAGAGCTTTAAGAAAATACTTCATTTAGTACATCTTACTCAATTAGTTTCGGAAATATGGCAATCCCAATCAGGTATTCAGGTAATATTTAAAGTACCGTCATTTTGTAGTAGGTAAAGATATTGACTTTATATTTTAGGGTTATAAAGTACTCGTCAGGAGCTTTAAAATAATGTATAACTTGACCTCCCTTTCCATTTAAAAATTTTGCAGTCCCATTTTTCGTAAAAAACGTTTCCCCTCAATAAATATCTTGACATATTTCGGCAATTTTATTAAATCTGTCTTTTTTCGCAGATAACTGAGTAATACCTTTTGAAATTAACACCCTGTATGGTGAAAAATAAAGATAGAGTCTAGCATACCATCTTAAGCTGATACTAGAAAGCTCAAATGGAATAAGCCAGAGGACAAGACCATAAAATTATATAAAATTTATATTCTCCCAAATATTTGATATTACAACAGGGCTTTTACCGCGAATTTAAAATTAAAACAGTAATAGCATGAAGACAGTAAAAAGTTATAATGTAAACTACTGTCTTGGATAAAAAGAGTATTGGGTTTACAATGATAACTATACCTTCTGCTGCAGAAAATCAGGGTAATCAGTTTATAGAATGCAAAAACATTTGTTATCGGATCTGAAAAGAAATTTAGTAGACTTTGGGGATGAGTCCCGATCTCGCCTAGGGATGCTTAATGGCTATGCCAGGCTTTAGAAGCGCTGTCTTTAAATACTAAATTTTGCAGCTTTTTTCTCAAGGCGTTAAAATTATAGTGTAGGTTACTATAAATTTTAGGCCAAAGTGATTTTAATTCTTTTTATTAGTGCGTATTTATCAATTTAATGTCATAGATTGGGCACTAAAAATAACATTTAAACATAATTTGTAAGGTTTGCATCTATTTTATCTCACCATTTTAATACATACCTATATACAGTGACCAACAAAATGTTCGCAACATATGGCTCATTTTTTCTTAAGGAAAATTTAGATTTTTTTGCGATAACCTAAGCATGTCCAATAACCTAAAAATCAATTTTGAGATATGTCATGTTAATAGCGGTATGGCGGGAAATTTGAAAAATCAGTTTGATATTTTTAAAAGTGTGGTTAGTTCACAAAATATCGAAAA